>JAULKM010008705.1:0-14922 GCA_032355605.1 Rubia tinctorum | reverse complement strand
ACATATCCTATCTAACCAAGTATGTAAAGAAAATAGCACACGAGCACACACAACTTGGTTACGCAGTTCAGTGAAATTCACCTACATCTACGAGGCCTGGATTACAATGTGTGGATACAGTACAAAGTACACCATACAACTATACTTATTTTTCTAATTACAATGTGTGGATTTTGCAAGCTCCTCTTGCTACCGATCTGCCTTGATCAGACTCCCTCTGAGATGATTTTTTTATGCTGGATCTTCTCCTCCCGAGGAATTAAGGTATATGATTCTGAACTATTGAACAACATGTCACGTATGTTGGAACATATGATTGATGTCTCTTGCAAAGCTCTCGGAAAGATGTAAATCTGATGTGCAGATTTTCTCAATTAAAATCCTGAGTCTTACAGTCATGATGTCCATCAATATATAGTGTCTTGAGCAGATCGAAACTCTCTATGATTATCTCCATAATATTCCTATTCCTTAGCTGCTTCTGAAGCATATCCAAATCCCATAAATAAAGGGATTTTCCTTCTTTCAAATATCCCATAATACTCCATAAAACCAATTCCACAATTGTAGGGATTTTCCATAAATCCATTATGTTTCAACACGTCTGAATCAAATATGGCATAAACTTCATACTTTCATAAATAAATATCACACAATATTCTATCAATCAAATCCTGATCTTTTCCGTATGTTTCAACATGGAACGTTTTTCTTCTTCAACATTAGTTCACAAATGCCAACACAATAATCAATGGAGTCCACGTGACTTACAGGGTTTTTTAATGGAGAAATGAGCCACCCAAAATTGGTAGGGTTTTGGCTCCGATTTTGGGTTACACGGCGTCAAGTGTGGTTTCGGTTCCGATTTCTGTAAAACTTATGACTTTGGCTAATAAGAACCGAAGTCTAAAGGAAACTTTTTACTGCGCCTCTTTCTATTGCTGTTATTTTTTTGGCCAGAACCGAAGTTAAAGGTGTTGTAGAACCAAAGTTAAAAGTCATTTCTATACACTACAAGAAAAATGACCTGTTACTTTACCCATTTTACCTCGGTTATTTGGAATTATATAAATAACCGAGGTAAAAAGTTCTATTACCTTGATTTTTTTATAAAAATGAAGTAAAAAGTATTACTCTTTTTACCTTTTTTTAAAAAACCGAGGTAAATACTCTGAAATGACCAAAGTCACACGCCTTTCTAGCTTACCGACGTTGGTTGTTTTTGTAACCGACGTCATTGGTCCCTTTCACAAACATGAATGACTGACATTGCACACTCTTCTGGCTTACCGACATCGGTTGTTTTTGTAAGCCACGTTGCAAGTCCCTCTCACAGACATGAATTACCGACATCGCACGCCCTTCTCGCTTAACGGTGTCGATTATTTTTGTGATCGGCATCGCACGTCCCTCTTACGAATATGAATCACCGACGTCGTACACCTTTCTCGCTTACCGATGTCGGTTGTTTTTGTGATCGACGTTGCACGGACATGGGCCACATTACAATTTAGGCGCATTTCTTAAAATATTACGGTTTTAGGTCTTCCACGTCTTCAAACAATATGTGCGCAATGTAAAAATGATATTCAATACTCTAAAAGCATTTCCAATGCTTTGCATTATAAAAAAATATAATATGATATATATTTATTATCAAATTGAAATAATATTTTAAATTCTTAAATGAGTTATTTAATCTACGTGCACTATTATTTATATCATAATTTATTACTATATTATTGTTTTTTAAATTTTAATAAATTAATATATAATATATTCAAATATATTACAATTTATGTTATGAATTTTACTAGGAAAGAATTTCGCCCTATGTATTCTATTATTAATTTATTTATTAGTATATGAATAATTGAGACTTGACTTTCTGTTTATAAATAATAATAACTAAAGTTTGACCTTAATGGATCATATGTACATGAGTAGTGATGAACTACTAACCATTAACTTTTCATAAATTAACACAAATAACTAAGGTTTGACATTAATTAAACAACGATCAATCTGTACTTGACATTTCAAACATAAACAATAATGAAATAGTTAGAACTTAACTAATTAACGGTCAACACTTACTTAACTTTCAAAATATAAACACTAATAACTAAGGTTTGGCCTTAATTAATCAATGGTCAACCCATATTTGACTTTCCATACATAGACACTAATGAATAGGTTAGACATTAACTAATAAACGGTCAACCCTTATTTGACTTTTGACTTTGATGAATTAATGTTCAACCCTTATTTGACTTTCCATACATAAACACTAATGAATAGTTTTGACCTTAACTAATGAACAGTCAACCCTTACTCGACTTTTAACTTTAACGGATCAATATCCAACCCTTATTTGACTTTCCATACATAAACACTAATAAATAGGTTTGACATTAACTAATGAACGGTCAACCGTTACTTGACTTTTGACTTTAGCTAATTAATGTACAGCCCTTATTTGACTTTACATGCATAAACATTAAAGAATAGGTTTGACCTTAACTAATGAACGATCAACTCTTATTTGACTTTCTATATATGAACACTAAAGAAATGGTTTGACTTTAACTAACCACAGATCAACCCTTATTTGACTTTTTATACATAAACACTAATGAAATGTTTGACTTAACTTATCAATGGTCAACCATTATCTGACTTTCTATACATAAACACTAATTAAAAGGTTTGACCTCAACTAATGAACGGTCACCCCTTAATATTTATCCAAATTATATTTGGAAAAAATGTTTTAATAACTTTGTTTAATAAAAAAATTTGGTTCAGTTCAAAAAATAACCTAGTATGATTACATGTGTCGAGTACGTAACATTATTGTAAATACTTTATTTGATAGATATATAATTATTTTATCCTAAAAAACTAAACCTTTACTTAACATGAATATTTGACTTAGTATAACATGATGAATTTTGAATATATATTCATTGATTAAATAATAATTCATTGATTAAATAAACATATAAATATAAATATAGAATAACTTCATTGATTAAATAAATTCATTGAATTTTCAAAAAATACAATTAAAAATTTAAGCATATTAATATAAGCCCTAATTTAGTTTAAGCCCACCATGACAGCAGCCCATTAATTAAACCAAGCCCAACTAACTATAAAAAAGCTGACCTTAATTAATCATACTCTCTCCGATTTCTTAACAATGACTCTATTTTTTCTGAAAATTTTTCAAGGCATGTTTGATTATCAATAACCTTAATTTTATACAATAACAGGTTATAAAATTTTACTTTTTAAAAAATACATATTACAGAGAATTCAAATACAACTCACATGAAATCTATCATTTTATGAAATTAAGTTATTAATGATTAAATATGTCTTGAAAATTTTTGCAGTTAAACGGAGCTTCCACCAAATCTCAGACGCCTCCCTTTTCTTCCCCAGCTCCTCCATTTATGACCAATCTTCCCGACGCCAGCAACGCCACCAATCCTTCCGACGCCAGCAACTCCACCACTCTTCCCGACGCCACCGGTCTTCCCGATGCCAGCAATGCCACCAGTCAGCTCGACGCCAGCGACGCCACAGATGGAGCGGTCTTCTGGTTTTGCCCCGCCAATTTTCTGCCACCGCGGAGCCCAACACCAGCGACGCCACCACCGCGTTCGCCGTCGCAAAGCATATCCAGCAGTGCCACCACGTTCCACTGTTGACCTCTGTGATGCTGCTGCGAAGTCTTCCTGGCGCCGACCTCAGCTTCCCCTCAGCGGCTAGGGTTTGATTTATGCTATAAATGGTAGTTGTAGATTGCTATGGTTTTATTATAGATTGTCACTGCCATTTTGTACCTTTTGTGTGGAATTTATTTAAATATTAGCTGTTTTTGGTTCTGTTGGGCTTGCCGGAAAATAGCCGGAACCTTTTGGTATGTATGCCATGAACTGCGAGTGCATAATCGATGTCAGTTCTGCATTTGGTAGTTTTTTTAAAAAAAGTGCTAAAATAACCTTTACTTTAATTTAAAAGTGTCAATATAACCCTGCAATCTCAGAAAGTGCCAAAATAACCCTTGACCATTTTGACTTTTTAGCCAACCGATTTACTGTCGGAATAATGTGAAATTATCATTTTGCCCTTACTTTATAAAAAAGAAAAAGTCTCAAAATATGAAATGACGTTCTTGCCCCATAAATTTATTTCCTCTATTTCTCTCCAGAGCTTCTTCTCGCTCCAGCCTTTCTCCCACTTTCTTCACCTCGTCGCATAGAAGAAATCAAGGCATCTCCATCAAATCCATCACTGCAACTCGTCGTCCTTCCTTGTCAGTGTCTCTCCGACCTAAGCCGCCGCCGGATTCTTCTTTTATGCGTGTTTCCACACAAAAAAATTGAGAGAATGAAAAAGAAACGGAAACATTGTGAGGTTTTTCTTCTTCAACTTAAGCCGCTGCCGGCGGATTCTCCAATATTCGGTGAGCGGTGGTGAGGTTAAGCTAGGGTTTGTGGTGGCGGGGCTAAGGTGGGTGAGCGGGAGTGAAGCTTAGCTAAGGTTACATGGGAGACGTGTGTGGCGACTATGGTGGCAAGCGGCGGTAGTGAGGAGGGTTTCTGACATTGGAGATGAGGGCAGTGACTATGGTGTTGAGCGGCGGCTATGTTGACGAGCGGGGGTGGCGAAGAGGTGGTGGAGATGGAAATTGTGAGGAGGTGGTAGTGGTGGTCATGCCGGTGCTGAGAAGGGGTGGCGGAGGTGGTGACACAGAGGAAGCGGTGGTGGAGGTGGCCTTGCGGGAGCCGAGAAGGGGTGGCGGAAGTGCCGGCGGCGAGGTGGTGGAGGTGCCGACGGCAGAGCTTTCCACTTGCGGAGCTTTCCGGAGGCAGCGAGGCGGAGAAGGTGGCGGAGGTGGCAGAGGTGGCGGCTGGTGGAGGTGGTGACTGGTGGTGGCAGGGGTATTATTGGGATATATTTTTCAGGTTCTACATTAAGGGTAATTTAGTCATTTCACTATTTTATCATTGCCAGAATTGAGAGATTCAATGCCAAAAATAGTGACTTTGGGTTTATCAGCACAATTCTTTCGAAAGTTAGGGTTAGATTGACACATACAATAATTAGTTAGGGTTTATATTTACACTTTCTGATATTGCAGAGTTATATTGGTACTTCAACCTAAAATCAGGGTTATAAATGTGAATAACCTTTTATATTTTCTGAAACAAACCACCAACGACGCAAGGATGTCTGTTTACTATGTCAATGGAAAATTTGGAAAATTTACCTACCGATGTTGCGCCCATTTATGCTATCGGTCATAGTATTTACCTTGGTTTTTCAAAAATAACTGAGGTAAAAAATTCGTTTAATCTCGGTTATGAATCGAGATAAAAATGTACTGTTTACTCGGGTCACATTTATCTCGTTTGTTGGACTAAAAACCGAGGTAAAATCCCCTCCAAAATCGAGGTAAAAAAGTGTTGTTTCTTGTAGTGCTAGTAGTGTAGGAACCATTTAAAGGTTGTTCTTCCGGCCTTTCAAAGGCGGTTCTGAATTGCTTTTAATATGTATTTTTAAAGGCGGTTATCGGAACAATATTTAATTGTAGATGATGTCTTCTTTGGTCCGATATAACCGCCTTTAATGGTCTCTTTCCCCACTAGTGAGTTGCCCGTCTTCTTTCCAACAGAGTGAAACTTGTGTTAATGAAGCGGCTCCGGCGATTGACCGCCAAATTGACATCGGCGATTGGCGGAGGAGATCGGACGCAATAGTCAGAATAAAAGTCAACTTGGAAGTCAAGGTGGAGTCAATCGCAGTAGTCAAAATAGAAGCTCTGAACGCTGTTGAAATCCGACCCGGCCATTTTCATCGCCCACGACAAGGAGTGCAATGGTGATGAAACCACCATTGTTTCATTCGTCGCTGCGAGGCACGGTAGCAGCAGCTGCATGTTGCCAGAATCTAGCAGCGTCAGCGATTCGTCGTACTTGTCACCATGGAACTAGTCCGTTTCTCCCTTCTCGAAATCTCCATGGACCAATAGCAGTTCTTTCCCGCGTTGGGTTACGGGGTGGTGGATAACAAGTTGACTGTGGCGGAAACCCTAGCGGCAAGGAGAAGGTTGACGGCAAGAGAGGTGGTTGGTTAGGAAGCCCTAGCCTCGGAGGAAGGCTGACGGCGGAAAGGGTAGATTTTGGTGGCGGAAACTCTCTAGCGGTGAAAAGGTGGTGGTGTCTTTCAAATTTTTGGCCCAGAGGGTATTTTGGTCATTTTTGGTGGTCAGTAGCCGGAAATGGTCATTCAATGCCGGAATATAGTTTTTAGCTTATATTTGAACTTTTATTAAATAGTTAGGATTGTTTTTGTATATTTAATTATGTCAAGGTTATATGTGCACTTGTTGAAGTGTATAAGGTTATATTTGTATATTAGGATTATATTTGTATACTCCCTCTGTTTTGTTATTTATGGCACACTTACTATAAATGGATATTTTCTTTTATTTGGCATTTTTCCATTGTTGGCAAGATTCCTTCAATTTCTCCACTCATTCTACTTTTTACTTTCTACATTCAATTTAGTCCATTCATTTTTCACCTAAATTCAATCAATTAAACACATGGTGTTATAAATAGAAAAACGGGAGGAGTATATGCTAGGTAATAAAATATACCTCTATAACTGTATGGTGCAGATCTGTTTCTTTTACCATAATTAAAATCTCATTTATTTGTATAAATTTGTGTTTATATATCTAAAATAAACATATTTAACAGCTACCATATTTTTATTATAAAAATATTTAAATTTTGTTTGTCAAGGAAAATACTATCACAATTACTAAGGGCATGTGCAGTGGTGTTCTCTTAATTTTAAGAGACCACTCTATAGACCGAAAATATCCACAGTGGGAGACTCTAGAGTGGTCTCTTAACAAGATACCACTCAAAAGTCTCTTGGTAAGAGGCGGGGCAAGAGCCCGTGTTGTTAGGCCGCCCACATGCTGTTTTCAATTGTTTTTTTGTTTTCCATTTGTTTTCTTGTTTTACATTTGTTTTCTTGTTGAACATCTTGATTGTTTTTTTTGTTTTCCATTTGTTTTCTTGCTGAACATCTTGTTTTCCTCTCTCTTTTTTTCCATTTTAACTTGTATTCCGTTAGTAATAATTGGTCAGACTAGATCAAATATCTCGATTTTCTATTTGTACTAATTGGTCATACTAGATCAATATTTTGAATTTTAAATTATAATAATTGGTCGAACTAGATCAATTTTTAATATTTATGTAATTTTTCAATTCGTTATAATTGGTTTTTGTTAATGTAATTTTTTATTTAAAATTTCGGTCAATTTTTTTCTTTTTAAACCTTTTTCTTGGGATTTTTTTATTGGAACTAAAAACGAAATTTAATTAATATTCAACAACGGAATGTGATTTAAAAAAGAACCAAACAAATTAATTATGTAATCATTTTTGGAAAATGAAATTCATTTTATACATTATAATGTATTTTTAAATTTGACATTCAACTTATTTTGGGTGACTAAATTTATTTAGATTAAATGTTAATAATAAAATTAATGAGTATGATAGAGAAAATGAAGTGAGATCCAACGTCAATACAACCCTTCCAAAGTCAATTCCTCCCAATTTCTCTTTGGGTTTTATTTCCCATTTTTAACTTGTATTCTGTTAGTAATAATTGATCAGACTAGATCAATATCTCAATTTTCTATTTGTAACAATTGGTCATAGTAGATCAATATTTCGCATTCCACATTAGAATAATTGGTCGGACTAGATCAATTTTAAATATTTAAGTAGTTTACGTAATTTTTGTAATCATTATAATTGTTTTTTGCTAATGCAATTTTCCATTTATAATTTCACACCAACTTTTAACTTTTTTCCATTTATTTTTTAGCTTTCATTTTTTCGTTTATTTTTTAGTTTTTTCATTCCTTTTTAACCTTTTCCATTTTTTTTGAAAAACAAAATTCGTTTTATATATTAATAATGCATTATTAAATTTCATATTCAACTTATTTTGGGTGGACAAATTTATTTAGATTAATTGTTAATGGTAAAATTAATGAGTAGGATAAAGAAAATCAAGTGGGTTCCATGAATAGTGCAGAGTTGTCTCTTACCATTGTGGAGGCAAAAAAGGGTGGTCTCTTAAGTGGTCTCTTAGTATTAAGTGGAAGAGAGAGATTGAGAAAAATAATATATTTAATTGGTAAGAGACCGCTAGCGGTCTCTACCACTGTGCACATGGCCTAAAAAGTTATGTAATCTCAGCCATTAATCATACTAGACGAACTGGTACACAGGTAACACGGCATAAACAAAATTAGAGACACTACTTAATATTTAGGTTTATACATGACAACAAAGACAAGCAGCCATAAAGAAACAGGAATCCATAGCCACATTATTCCCACGAACACACACAGACACACACTGCTAAATTAGTGCTAAAAATGGAGAAAACTCAGTCCTTCATCATCACAAGTACTTAATTCTTCATGTCTCTGCCTTTTGCTGATAGATTCCTCACTTGCAGGTGCAAGGGTTGCACTAGGACTCAGGTCCGCACTGGGATCTTCCGTTCTCGGCGGCGAACCCCTCGCTGGCACCCTCGTAGGATATCTTCTGAGGAGAAACTCCTATCACATAGGTGGTAATACACTTTCTTGCCTCAATCTTATATTTCTTAACAGACAAACCACAAGAAAAAATTCACCTACTTTGAAGCACCTTCCATGTGTACTCGGAACTTCCTCCATTCAATGTATGATTGAAATACCTTCGATGTGCAATTGAAACACCTTCAATGTGTGCTCAAAGCACCTTCGATGTGCATTTGAAGCACCTTCCATTTGATGTAAAATTGAAGCACCTTCGATGTAAAATTGAAGCACTTTCAATGTATAATTGAAGCACATACATGCTTATTTTAAAGAACCTACAAGTATTTGAAGCACCAACAAACTTAACTAACAAATTTAACTTAAATAACCTACAAAAATAACTTTAAACACCAAAAATATCAAGTTAAAGAACCTACCAGTCAAACTTGAAGCACCTCAAAGTTATTCATAAGCAACTAAAAGTATTTTGAAACATTTACAAGGTTAGCTTGGAAACAAGTTTTTTTCTCTCTTAATTTATCCTGATGGGCCTCATAAAAGCCTTCAACGTCCGTTATATAATATTATTAGCCATTTAGATTCTGAAAGCTTTGTTTCATAAAATCAATGGGAACTTTTTTACATCATGTGACAGGACGATTTATCATGCTTTACAAATTACCACTTCATGTGCAAGAGAGGGAAGACCTTCTTGATCCAAACTGCAGGACTATGATTTCAGTTCAAATATTATCAATGACACTCCCACTCAGTGGCGGAACTAGAAGAATATTTGAGGAGGGGCGGGGCTGGGCAGGGCTGGGCTGGGCGGGGGCTGGGGCGGGGCTGGGCTAGGAGGGGCGGGGCAGGGGCGGGAGGGGTATAGTACCCTTGGTGCCAAACATAGTGATATAGAGGGAGTACAAAATATATACTCATATCAACTAAAATTCACCCAAAAAATAAAAAAACATCAACATGAGATGAAAAAAAACTAAAAAGATCAAGAAAAAAAATTACGGTACCTCAATAGTATAAATTCTTCACTTTGAAAACCCAAAAACATCAACAATTTTTTTTGGAAAAAGAAAGCTACAGATATCAACCTATTGTCTTTCAAAAACTATAAATATAAACTTTTAACACCTAAACTCATTCGCAAAATGAAAAATATCAACATGAGAAAAAAAACACTACAAACATCAACTCCTATACAATCCAAAAAACTGTAAACATCAACTTATATTACCCAAATCTCACCCGGAAAATCATGAACATCTACTAAAAGCTAACAAAATCTCAACTAAAAATCATAAAACATTAAATTAAAATATAAATTCTTAATTTTTTTAAAAAAATTAGTTGCAGGTGTGTGAAGACCATGCACTGAAAACTGTCAACCAACTAGTAAGCCCGTGTGTGTTGACACGCGCTTGTATTCTCCAACTGTTAGTGTGAATCTCACGCACCGACGGAAGCCGCCTATGGTGTTCGTCACCTCTGTTGCTGCTCGACAAAAATGGAAAACGGCAGCAACGCAATGGTAGAAAAACCTAGCAACGCTCAGCGGCAGCGCAATCGTCAGAAAATATTGCGGTGCAATTATCGGGAAACCTAGCAACGCTCAACCTCTAGTAGCAGCAAACTTTAGCTCCGCCGCGATTACGTCCTACGCCGCTACCCCTAGATTGATCTCGTCAATCGCAGCTCCGCCGGAAGCGTCGAACATCGAGAAGCGCCGGAAAATGAAAATCCGCTGGAGGAATTGCAACAGAACACCAAGCGAAATTGCAACGGTGATCTTGCCAGCGGAATCACTAACGGAAAGATGGCATACAGAGAAGATTGGTGGCGGCGACGGATTCCGAAAGATATTCGGCTGTAACCGTCGGCAGATGGGATTACCAACGATGGATTCCGGCAAAATTTAAAATGTAAATGAATAAAATATTTGAAACTATGATATATATGGGCCAAAATTTTCTATATTTATAATAAAATTCCTCCACTTTTCAGTTTATTTATAATTAAAAACCCCCAACCAAATTGAAACTTACAGTAATTGCATAATAAACTCTGGCCTAAAGTTAAGTCTGCCTAAAACAATATTTTGTTATGACCTTATTAGTTCCACTAATTATAAAATGGCTCATGTAACAGTTTTGATCTAAAACAAGACTTTGTGATGTAAATAAATAAATACACGTGTACATGTTTCTATCAAAAGTGCCTTTATCACTAGATAAAAAAATTCAAAACTTTTGTTATTTTTGATTATGTGTTTTTTTGGATTTTCTTCAGTGGTATATATAGATATAGTAAAATGAGATATTTATGATTTTAAATATATATTTTAAAGTTATATACTGTAACATGATTTATTATATATACTGTAGTAAAGAAATAAAATCAATAACATGTAATAGTATTTGTACTATATGTTATTTTTAGACAATTTGATTTTATTTTAGTCAAATGACTTCAATATCCCAAAATAACAAAATATCAAACTACCAAACAAGAAAACAATTTTTTATTATATGGTGCTTGAGATTAATAATTGTCTTATTATTTGTTCACCGTACATTGTGTATCCCCTAGTGTATCATATACTCCCTCTGATTTTTTTTATTGGCCTCTTGTAAGATGTCACAATTTTTAGTTTGAAAAGTATGATTAGTGGTGGAAATTATCTTGGAATGATAAAAAGTAAATTGAGTAGTTAAAAATAATTAAGTTTTTATCATAAAGGGAAAGTGCCAATTAAAAAAAGATCATCCACAAATGATAAGTGTGCCAATATTAGAGGAATCAAACGGAATACTAAGTGTTCTAGATTGTCACCTTTTATTTTTAAAGTGAATCATTTTCAATCACTCATTAAACATTTTAGTCTCTTCAATTCTTTCCACACATTTTAACTTATATATATATATAAACCCATGGAGGCAGACATAGTGAAACGGAGAGAGTATTATTAAAATATTGAAAAAGTATCTCATTAGACTGACTAACGATTAAACTAATAATGAAAAACTTTATTTCAATCAATTTTAGGTTTAATTATAATTATTTATACATTACAATACATTTTAAAAGTTTTTCACAATTATAAAATCTCATTGCAATAAATAAAAAACAAACAGAAAATCTCATATTAAACGGTTTTAAAAAATAACTAAAATATCAGGCACAAATATATCATAAGAAAACTAAATAGGCACAATAAAATTAAGGAATGAAATTATAGTAATCAAAACACACGTTGATTTTTTTCATACTTATAGCGCAAGTATGAAAATATTAAAAGTTGACAGCCATGTCATTTTATACCTCCAATGTTAAAATACATCTCTAATGCAAGAGTAAAAGTTAGGCGTCAATCTTATGTGACATTAATTGTAAGTGACCCATTCAATTAAAATTTCGATTCTTTGAAGCTCGGAGCCTCTCCAATACTTGGTGCCTCATCCACAAAATTAGGAGCCATTTAGCAAATTTTTATAGGGCATCACTGTGTCATGTATAAAAGAGTATTAATGATAGGGATTAGTGAATTTTTTAAATCTCCAATGCAAGTATCGTAAATCAAGTTTCATAGTAACGTGTCACAATATTTTATTATTACTAACTAGTATTAAAATGTCATATTTATTTTCATTTACTATACATTATATTCATATTCGAATAGTAAAACGCCAAATTTTATTTTATATTTCGCAACTATGTAATAAGAGAAGGTTTCTTACTAGATCGCCTCACGATTGTTAGACCAATCATAAAAAAAAATATCATCCTATTATTTTAAAGTTTAGATTATAATTATTTATACTTAAAGATATATTTGAATGATGTTTAAAATTACGGGAATCCTTTTCCAACAAATGAAAATAAACATCAAATCACCAAATTAATTATATTTTAATTCAAAAAATTGTCTCATCTAATAGTTAGACGAATAAAAACACAACTTCGTGATATCTAAAATAATGTAAAATATAATATAACTGAATTAATATCTAAAATAATTAAATGCATATTTTATTGCAATTTGAGTATTTATCTAATAATATTAAAATCATGTAAAATTTTGCTATTAAATTTTAAAAAATACATTAATATTGATCTAGTTTTGACAATTATACTGACTAGGCGTACTAACGTGCATCAATATAAACCTCCAATATCATAAGGTCTATTTGAAGGGGTCACTTTAAATATTAGCCACGTCAGACTGAAGGTTGCAAGAGACCCTTGCATTGGAGATAATTTTTAACCTCGAGCCTCTATTATGATGACATTGCTAGTGACTTTTATCATTTTGATGCTTACATTGGAGATGCTAAAGTGAGGCCGTTAATATCCCACCTCATT
Source organism: Rubia tinctorum (assembly GCA_032355605.1). Classification (NCBI taxonomy): domain Eukaryota; kingdom Viridiplantae; phylum Streptophyta; class Magnoliopsida; order Gentianales; family Rubiaceae; genus Rubia; species Rubia tinctorum. Next base: position 1,910 of record JAULKM010008705.1, on the reverse strand, counting down.
AATTTTTGACCAAACTTTCTTATTTTTCTACGTTTTGATTAAATTTTTAACCATTTATATATTGACACGTCATACTAAAGTTGTAATGTGATGGTAGCATTGGAGATCAAAATTTTAAAAATACTTTTAATCGCTTTTATTTGGTTTCGTCACACTGATGTTTTGTTCAATGGTTAGTGGTCTTCCTTATTTTTAGGTTCCACATGGCAAGTTTGGATTGGAACCTCAATATGACATAGAAATAGAAGCTTTCTGACTGTATTTTAGGAATGTTTAATCTCCAATGGTACTATCAGAATTGTAAATTTAGTATAACGTGCCTATTAAAATTTTGGTAAATTTTCTTCTGCCATTTATTCTCGTGCTTTTTTTTTTCCATTAACCTGGAAGTTTGTTTGCCACTGGAAGAAAAAGCTCCAAGCGACATAGCTACTGCATCGCCTTGTTCCTTACGAATTTATTGTCGACGTGGAGTAATTCAATGGTTTTATCGACTCTTTAATACAGAATTTCTCATCAGGTTAAAAAAATCATTTGATCTCTTACATATGTCATCTTTTGTCGCTTGGAAGTTTTTTCCAGTAACCTGGAAGTTTGATTGCATGCAGTGGCATTAGAAATATTGCCCTACAATATGGCATGTAACACATACAAAAGAATTTAAGAAAGCTCCAACTCTCATTCTTGAGGCTGTAACATCAAAAGATTTGTGGATTTGGCATGCTTTCTTTGATATAGTGGGTATGAATAATGATATTAATGTTTTCAATAGATCCCCATTGATTGATGATTTTATAAATGGTATCGCACCACCGTGTAAGTTCATGGTTAATGATCATCAATATGATATGGGTTATAATCTGTCTGATGTTATTTATCTTTCCTATGCAACTCTAATCCAGTCAATATCAACGCTTTCCTCTAAAACAATAGAAATTTGAATACAAAATGTCAAGAAGCTGTGAGAAATAATGCAGAGCAAGCGTTTGGAGTCTCACAAAGTAGATGGCAAAGGATCTTGGAAAGATTATGAAAACATGTATTATATTGCACAACACGATCATAGAAAGTGAGCATCGTCAAGGAATCAATCCGGAAGATTGGGTTCCTTATGTGGATGAAAATGTTAATCATGTGATTTTAGAGCATGATTACTCGTTTCTTGTTTCTAGAATGATTGGGCGGCTTAAAGAGGTACAAAGTACAAATTGTAAAGTCATGTGCGATCTCATAGATTAATTTATTGGCAATTGTGAACTAGTGATAAAGAAGAAACCATTCCATGTTGGAACATATCGCTTAAAACATACCATGTTGGAACATACTGCCGAAAGCATATTTGCGGAAAGAGTATTGCGATGGAATTAATTTATGGAAATTTGGTGATTATGCAATATTGAGTTCAACTGTGTAGAAGCATAATGGAATTATGGAAACTCCATATATTTATGGAATTGGATTAATGGAATATTATGGGATAGTTGAGATAAGGTAAATCTCTTTATATATGGGATTTAGATATGCTTCAAAAGCAGATAAGGAATAGGAATATTATGAAGATAATTATGGAGCTATTCTGATCTGCAATGGACTATAAATAGAGGACATTATACGGCTGCAAAGTAATGATTTTAACCGAGAAGGCATGTATTCAGATTTCTATCTATCGAGAGCTTTGCGAGAGCTAGAATTACCATGTTCCAATATACACGAACTGTGTGCTAAAGTTTAGAACGTAAACCTTAATTCCTCGGGAGGAGGAGCTCCAGCGTCGAGAAGTTTCGAGGTTAGAGGGAGTCTGATCAAGGCGGATTGGTAGCAAAGGGAACTTGAAAAATCCACACATTGTAATTAGAAGATAAGTATAGTTGTATGGTGTACTTTGTACTATATCTCTGATTAGTGGATTT
>JAULKM010008695.1:0-14922 GCA_032355605.1 Rubia tinctorum | reverse complement strand
ACTATCTACTTAGTTGTATTTAGTAAGCATATTGGGCTTAAAATAGTATCTTTGAGAGGTACGGCGATGACCTCCCAGATATATTAGGGTTTTGTTACTATTTGTGCTAATTTTTGTGTTGTTGTTGTTTCTTAGATGTCTAAAAGCACTTGCTCTTGCTACAATCGAGAATGAAGTAGGAACTGTAAGTTTTGTTATTTTTTAGATGTGGTGTTTTAGATACTGTTGTTGATGTTTCTCATATTCTGTTTGATGTTTGATGTTTTAGGTTTTAAGTATATTTATCCGTGTTGGTGTGATATTATAATTTTAGTGTTTGATGCCTGTGTTGTTTTCATATTTAAGTATGCAACTGATGTTCAGTTATGTTCTTTTGATATTTTCTCGTGTACTGTTGATGTTTTAAAATTTTGATATTGACGTTTAAAATACCGGATTTGATGTTTCTCAATGTAGTTGTCAATGATGTTATGTGTGTTATTATGACATTTTAATTTTAGATATTGATGTTTTAAATACTGTATGTGATGTTTTATGTTTATTTCACTGGAATACTTTCCAAGCCAGACCTCTACAATGCCATTGATGAAATAATACAAAACACTAAGAGGAATCATGCTCCTAAGATGTTCCCTTGAATAAAGGACCGAAGTCGACCTTTGATCTTGGCGTTGAGTCATCCTCTTCAAAACCAGCAGGAGAAAGTCTGTGAATAAGCGAGTAACAAAGGGAATATAAGTTGGGGGGATAGAATTTGATTTTGTGGGATGTATCGTTTGAGAGTGATGTTTTAAAAATATTGGTTTATTTGTTAGAGTTGAGACACTGGATTTTTTGATGTTTTAGGTTTATTTGGATTTTTTCAGTATGTTAGCGATGTTTTAGGGCATTTGAATCCTTTTATAATGAATTATGTTTAATAAGTTATTTCGAATGCAACAACAGTGAAATGTATAAATTCAATGGAACATATGATTATATTGTTTAAATCAACATTTTCATACTACTTTTGTAAAACATCAAACAAAAAATTATACCATCACAGGGTAATTGTGTAACATCACAGTATGACACTAAATAATAATCACGTCCTCACAAGCTGATTTTAGATTAATTGAGCATTATCTAAATTTTTATTTTGTATTGGATGTATTTTTTTTTGAAGCTTTAACTAATTTTGTTTGATGTTTAACTATTTTTGTTTGATATTTGACTATAATCTAGTGCATTTTTAATTTTTAAATTTGATGTTTAAATATTTTATTATTTTTCTGTGATGTTTATCTATTTGATATATTTTTAGAACTAATTCTTAGCCTTGATGTTAGAAGTCAGCCATCCAAACCCAGTCCAATTTGACCCGAATTTCAACCTGGTTCAGATGGGAATTCCGACGCAACTTCAACCGGATTCAGATGCAATTTCCATTGGATTCTGAAGCAATTAGGACGCGAATTCCACAAGTTAATCTGGCATTATACCTGGGTTCCTGATAAAAAATCAAGGCTAGGAAGCACTCATTCTTCAAGCCCAAGTTCACAATTTACATGTTGGAGGAGATTGGATAATGGAGGTACATTACCATCTACCACATTTTCAAATAATTTGAGAGCTCTTGCTAGGATGAGAACCGCCACTGCAGTTCCTCAAAGACTGGTAAGGAGGTGATGGTCGGAGGAGGCGGTCGACGGTGAAGGACAGGCGCGAGAGAGAAAGAAGAATTAGGGCTAGAAAGTTATTTTTGCAGTTAGATCCCTGTAATTTTGTGCATCTTTTAAAAAGGACCCTGAATATTAAATAATTAGATCAGAACCTCCAAATTTCCATTATTTTCCCTTCGTCTTAACATGAGACTGTCTCGCAGGAGATGGACTCTTATCCAAATTATACTTTTCCCATTCTACGTGAATTCCATTTCTAGAAGCCACTTTTCCATTCTCCAATTATTCAGTCATAGCCAGTAGCCAGTAGCCACTTCTTCTTCTTCTTACTCCTTATGTAGCCATTTCCAGGAGTACTTTTTTTTTCATTTTTGTGTTGCTTTACTCCTTCTTCCAAGAATACGTTTCTTCCAAGAATAGACTATAAAGGCACAATGATTTTGGTTGAATTTTCCATATCTTCTTCTTCACTTGATTAAATGTTAAATGAGAGGAGGACGCCGGCGAATTTGCACTCGCCACCGCCGAGAATATGTAACCGGTTATTCAAGTTCCTGTTAAACATTCTCATCGGAAAATGCATTAAGCATCTCACTCTCAGCGGAGCGCTCGTGAATCAATGGCGATTAACGACTACAGTGAAATATTGATCGAGTTTAATTAGACATATAAAGCCCAAGAACAAGAAGAAAAATGGATGATTCTGAACGATGATCGATGTAAAATAGTCATTGGCGGAAAGGCGAAGCGGCATCTGCGGAGAAGCTAGGCAGCGAGGGCCGAAAAGGCAAGGCAGCGACGACGGAGAAGGCAAGGTGGCGAGGGTGGAGAAGGTGAGAAGATGGGGTTCTGTTTGTTTTTTGGTGTTTTACAGGATGGTCCTCAAACTTTTTTGTGTTTTTTATTCTGGCACTGAGGATAAAATAAGTGTAAATTGACCCCTGAATTTGATTTGTCATTTGCCTATTTTCACTCTAACCTCTGGTCTCACTACGAGAGGGTATCGCAGGAGACGAACTCAAACTGGCAACTTGTAATCCTTTTGTCAGGTCAAACCATTAAGGAATTGTCAAAGCGTTAATTTTAAGGGTAAAATTGACATTTCCCCTTTTTCTTTTTTCTTTTTTCTTTTATCTTTTATCATTTTCATTTATCATTTTCCTTTCTTTTTATATTTCTAATTTCCTAAATTTATTTTCTTTTTTACGTTTCCCATTCCCTAAGGTTAAACTATTTTGACAAAAAAATGTACAGTAATATTTATGGGGGAGGGAGTACTTAAGTTCAAGATGACTTCAATTATCATTGTTTATGTTTCATTTTCTATTCTTTACCATACTAAATCATATGAGCCTAACACAAAATAACAAGGCAAGGTTGTGCTAGTTCTAACTTCACCTTGAAAAGGAAATCCCTGGACTACGGCATACTTGTGCGTGGTACTGGCCACACAGGAGGTAAAGACTCCTTATTTTAAAACTTGGTAAACAACATGGTATTTTATTTTTTGAGATGATATTGACTAGATTATTTATGATTAAGGGATTATTAAAATTAAAATGGATAGAAATGAGTTTCTTACAGGTATAAAATTTCTTCAGATTACTTTAAAATTTTAATGAAACTCGTGGCTGAAGATAGAGTAATTGGATAAGCATTTATTTCTTGCACGTCCCTTGCACATGCATACATGTATGCTCGGCACAATGCACGTTATTTTCATGCTACGACTGTAGTTGCAAATATGTTTATAATGATTCTTAAATCATATCTCTGACCACTAATAATGTAAGGTATGTATAATAATTATGTATGAAAAATTTGAGAAATACATGTTAAAATAAATATACTATTATCTCTCATGAGTTGATTATTGTTCATACACTAATTGAATTTTAATGTCCAACTATTTTGAAAACAATTGACAACAAATTGTATAGTAATATTTATAGGGGTGATAGTACTTAAGTTCAAGATGACTGCAATTCTTACTGTTTATATTTCATTTTCTCTTATTTATCTTTTTAAATCATATGAGCATAACACAAAATAAAAAAATAAAAGGTTGTGCTAGTTCTAACTTAAAGCTAGTTCAGCCCTTGATAAGGTAATCCCTGGATTATGGCATACCTTTGTGTGGTACTCGCCATACGGGTGGTAAAGATTCCTTGTCTAAAAACTTGGTAAACAACATGGTATTTTATTTTTAAGATGACATTGAATAATTTAATTATGATTAAGGGATTCTATAAGTTAAAATGGATTGTAATGATTGTCTTACAAGTATAAAGTGTCTGCGGAACAGTTTAGAAGATATTAGGCTCTTACACCTTGGCTAGTTGGTAGTCTTGCAGATTCGAAAGTCTGTCCTGGAAACCTTAGGACTAGGAGGAGATCGTGGTGAATATAGGTTGGATGAGCAGGATAAAGGCAAATGCATCATGTACATTGGGTGATATGAATTAGTTCTTTTTAAGAACATATTTATATGCATAAATAAAAGAATGAAGATATTGTCCATTCTTTAATGTGTAAGAAATGAGAAACCTCGCATTGTTATTTTTATTTATGGTGAATTCAAATTGCGTGTTATGATCACATTGATATAGATTACGAAATCATATAAGAATTATACTAAATCTGATTTGATATAGTTATACATCTGAAATGTCAACGTACAACTCCAGCACATTCCATGCACTTTCATACGCATGATTAAAATTGAAGTCTCGTTTGTAAATTGAATTGTTTGTTAAAATGATTTCTATTTAGATGCACCTGGGACAAGTTTAGAAAATTGGAGATGATATAAGTTATAATATACTTTCTCGTTCGCATTGTTTCGGTCTTCAACTAGATTAAAGAGATACCGAAACAAAGTGTAATGAAAGAATAAAGAAAAATAATGAAAGGATTTTATTTAAATAACTAGATGGCTATGGATTATTTTACATAAATATATATAAGAAAAAGTAAATGTACATGTAACATTGTTGTTCCATTTTTTCTCCAAATCCCCGAGGCCGATGAGGGTCATCCTCATATGGCTGGCGATAGCGGTGCTGACCATCGTTCTCTTTTGTGGCGTAGGTGCTGGTGGTTAGAAGTGGCAGAGCTGGTGGTGGCATGATCCATTACCCTATTTTAGCCAAAGATAAAGAGATGGTTTTGGTGGCTCCATCGACGAGGAAACTAAATAGGGTGGCGGACCGTAGGGTGCGTAAAGGCGTGTCAGTGAAATTGTTCGGCCACCTGCCGAGAGGTGGCCACTCATTTCCATGAACCAACAGATTATTGTCCAGGAAAAGAATGACCTACCATTTTCAGTCTGTGAGGAATTGGATGAGTGGTATGGACAAATCTTAATCTTATTTTATTTTCAGTTTCCATTTTAATAGCACACATATGTTCTTACCCAAGCTACAATTCATGTGATAGTATGTGATGAATATTTTTTTAAAAAAACATTAACCACCCAAGTGGGAGACATATATTGGCTTCCTAAGCCATTATATAAAAGATTCAATGTTACAAAAAGTTGAAAAAGATGTCCTCAACACGCATCAAAATTATCCAAGGTTGTTGGAAGCAAAAGAGTTCTTCTGCTTAGGCCCACAAATTGCATTTGAAAATTTTCATGAAACTCGTGGCTGAAGATATTGTAATTGGATAAGTATTTATTTCTTGCACGTCGCTTGCATATGCATGCATGTATGCTCGCCACAGTGCACGTTAATTTCATGCTACGACTTTAATTGCACATACATTTACTATGATTCTTAATTATATCTCTGATCACTAATAATATAAGGTATGTATAATAATTGTGTATAAAAAATTTGAGAAATACATATCATATTACCTTTCTAGATCATATGAGCCTAACACAAAATAACAAGGCAAAGTTTTTCTAGTTATAATTTAAGGTTACCTCAACCCCTAAAAAGGTAATCTCTAGACTATGGCATACTTTTGTGGTGTACTGGCCACATAAGTGGTAAAGATTCCTTATTTAAAAACTTGGAAAACAATGTATTTTATTTTTTAAGATGATATTGACTAATTTATTTATGATTAAGGTATTCTGAAAATTAAAATGGATAGTAATGATTTTCTTATCGGTATAAAATGTCTGCTGAACAGTTTAGAAGATATTAAGCTCTTACGCCTTGGTTAGTTGGTAGTCTTGCAGCTTTGAAAGTCGGTCCCGAAAACCTTAGGACTAGGAGGAGATCATGGGTGAAGATAGGTTGGATGAGCAGGATAAAGCCAAAGGCATCCTTTACATTGGATGATGTGAATTAGTTTAGATCATTTATTTTTTAGAACATATTTAGATGCATAAATAAAATAATGGAGATGTCCATTCTTGATTGTGTAAGAAATGAGAAACCTAGCATTATTATTTTTAGTTATGGTGAATTCAAATTGTGTTTTATGGTCACATTGTAATAGATTATGAAATCATATAAGAACCATACTAAATCTGATTTCATCCAGATATTCATCTGAAGTGTCATATGTATCACTCCTGCCCATTCCATACACATTTATATGTATGATACAAAAAATTGAGTTTTCCTATGTAAATCGAATTGTTTGTTAAATGACAGCGATTTAGATGCAATTGGGACAAGTTTAGAAAATTGGCAATGATGTAAGTTATAATATACTTCTTCGTTATGATTATTTCGTCCTTCAACTAGACAAAACCTACACCAAATGAAGGTTTAATAAAAAAACAAAATGATTTTATTTGAATAACTAGATGACAATGGATTATTTAACATATAGACGTATAAAAACCAGTACGTGTAGATGTAGTATTGTTGTCTTAATTATTGCTCCAAATACCGGTGACCGTCGAGGGCTGTTCTCGTATAACTGGCGGTAGTGCCGGCCGTCGTTCTATTTTTATGTAGATTATAGTGGTAAGAAGCGACAGAGCTGATTGTGGTGTGATCCAGCACCTTGTTTCGTGTCCAAAGATAACGAGACGGTTGTGGTTGCTCCATCGATAAGGAAACTAAAGAGAGTGGCAGCGTGTGGGGTGTCAGTAAATTTTTCTGGCCATCTACTGAAAGTAGGGAACTCATTTATGTGGACCAACAGAATACTGGCCTGGCAAAACACGTCCTATCATTTTCAGCCTGTGAACAAATGGATAAATGGTATGTTTAAATCCTGTTTTATTTTCAGTTTCCATTTTAACTGCACATAGATGTTCTTACCCAAGAAACAATACAAGTGAAAATATTTGAAGAATATATATTTTTATTAAAAAAAACATAAACCACATAAGTGGGAGACATACATTGGCTTCCCAAGCCATTATAGTAAAACATCAATGTAACAAAAAGTTTAAGAGGATGCCTTCAACACACATCAAAATTATCAAAGGTTGTAGGAAGCAAAAAAGTTCATCTTCTTAGACTCACAAACTGCATTTGAAAATTTTAATGAAATCCATGGTTGGAGATATACTACATAGATTAGTATTTACTTCTTGCATATCCCTAGCACATGAATACATGTATACTTGGCACAATGCATGTTATTTTCTTGCTACGATTGTAGTTGAACATATGTTTACGATGATTCTCAAATTATATCTTTAGTCATTAATAATATAAGTTATGTATAGTAAATGAGTATTAATTTTTTTTAAAATACATGTTATAATGAATGTAATAATGTCTCACATGATTTTATCTTTGTTGATACACCAATTGAATTTTAAGGTAAAACTATTTTGGAAAAAATTGACAAAAAATGTACAATAATATTTATGGGGGAGGGAGTACTTAAGTTCAAGATGACTGCAATTCTCATTGTTTATGTTTCATTTTATGTTCTTTACCTTACTAAATCATATAAGCATAACACAAAATAACAAGGAAAGGTTGTGCTAGTTCTAACTTCAGGCTAGCTCAACCCTTGAAAAGGAAATCCCTGGACTATGGCATACTTGTGTGTGGTACTGGCCACACAGGAGGTAAAGACTCCTTATTTAAAAACTTGGTAAACAACATGATATTTTATTGTTTGAGATGATATTGACTAGTTTATTTGTGATTAAGGGATTCTTAAAATTAAAATGGATAGGAATGAGTTTCTTACATGTATAAAAGTTCTTCAGAAAACCCTAAAATTTTTATGAAACCCATGGCTGAAGATAGAACAATTGGATAAGTATTTATTTCTTGCACGTCCCCTGCACATGCATGCATATATGCTCGGCACAATACACGTTATTTTCACACTACGACTGTAGTTGCAAATATATTTACTATGATTCTTAAATTATATGTCTGATCACTAATAATATAAGGTATGTATAATAATTGTGTATGAAAATGTTGAGAAATACAGTTATAAACAATCTACTATTATCTCACATTATTTGATTATTGTTGATACACTAAGTGAATTTTAATGTCAAACTATTTTGAAAATAATTGACAACAAATTGTATAGTAATATTTATAGGGGTGATAGAACTTAAGTTCAAAATGACTGCAATTCTTATTGTTTATATTTCATTTTCTCTTCTTTACCTTTCTAAATCATATGAGCATAACACAAAATAACAAGAAAAGGTTGTGCTAGTTCTAACTTAAGGCTAGTTCAATTCTTGAAAAGGTAATCCCTGGACTATGGCATACCCTTGTGCGGTACTTCCCATACGGGTGGTAAAGATCCCTTGTTTAAAAAGTTGGTAAACATGGTATTTTATTTTTTAAGTTGATATTGACTAATTCATTTATGATTAAGGGATCCTGAAATTTAAAATGGATTGTAATGATTGTCTTACAGGTATAAAGTATATGCAGAACAGTTTAGAATATATTTGGCTCTTACTCCTTGGCTAATGGGTAGTCTTGCAACTTTGAAAGTCTGTCCCGGAAACCTTAGGACTAGGAGGAGATCATAGGTGAAGATAGGTCGGATGAGTAGGATAAAGGCAAAGGCATCCTGTACATTGGGTGATATGAATTAGTTGTTTTTAAGAACATATTTAGATGCACATATAAAAGAATGAAGATGTTGTCCATTCTTAACTGTGTAAGAAATGAGAAACCTCGCATTATCATTTTTTGTTATGGTGAATTCAAATTGTGTGCTATGATCACATTGTAATAGATTACGAAATCATATAAGAACTATACTAAATCTGATTTGATATAGTTATACATCTGAAATGTCATGTGTACCAATCCTGGACATTCCATGAACATCTATACGTATGATTCAAAAAATTAAATTTCCGTGTGTAAATTAATTGTTTGTTAAAATGATTGCAATTTAAATGCACTTGGGACAAGTTTAGAAAATTTGAAATGATATAAATTATAATATACTTGCTCGTTCTCATTGTTTCGGTCATCAACTAGACTAAAAAGATACCGAAACAAAGTGTCATGAAAAGAATAAAGAGAAATAATGAAAGGATTTTATTTAAATAACTAGATGGCTATGGATTATTTTACATAAAGACATATATGGAAAAGTACATGTATATGTGACATTGTCATTCCATTTTTGCTCCAAATTCCCGTGGCCGACGAGGGTCCACCTCATATGGCTGGCGATGGCGGTGCTGGTCGTCATTTTTGTGGCATAGGTGCTGGTGGTGAGAAGTGGCAGGATTGGTGGTGGCATGATCTAGCACCATATTTTTCACCTAAAATAATGAGATGTTTTTGTTGGCTCCATCGACGAGGAAACTAAAGAGAGTGGCGGCGCATAGGGTGTGTGAAGTTGTGTCAGTAAAATTGTCCGGCCATCTGCCGAGATAAGGGCACTCATTTCCATGGACCAACAAAACATTGTCCTGGCATAGAACGTCCTACCATTTTCAGTATGTGAATAATTGGATGAATGGTATGGTCAAATCTTGTCTTATTTTAAGTTTCAATTTTAATAGCATGTATATGTTCTTACCCAAGCTACATAACATGTGATAGTATGTGATGAATATTTTTTTATAAAAAACATTAAACACCTAAGTGGGGGGACATATATTGGCTTCAATGTTATAAAATATCGAAAAGGATGTCCTCAACATGCATCAAAATTATCTAAGGTTGTTCGAAGCAGAAGAGTTCATCTGCTTAGGCTCACAAAGTGCATTTGAAAATTTTAATGAAACCCGTGGTTGGAGATATAGTAATTGGATAAGTATTTATTTCTTCCACATTCCTTGCATATGCATGCATGCATGCTCGACACAATGCACGTTATTTTCATGCTACGACTGTAGTTGCACATATGTTTTCTATGATTCTTAAATTATATCTCTGGTCACTAATAATATAAGGTATGTATAATAATTGTGTATAAAAAATTGAGAAATGCATGTTATATTACCTTTCTAAATCATATGAACATAACACAAAATAACAAGGCAAGGTTTTTCTAATTATAATTTAAGGCTAGCTCAATACCTGAAAAGGTAATCTCTGGTTCCTTATTTAAAAAGTTAGTGAACGACATGGTATTTTATTTTTTAAGATAATATTGACTAATTTATTTATGATTAAGGTATTCTGAAAATTAAAATGAATAGTAATGGTTTTCTTACAGGTATAAAGTGTTTACTGAACAGTTTAGAAGATATTTGGCTCTTACGCCTCGCCTTTTTGGTAGTCTTGCATCTTTGAAAGTCGGTCTCGGAAACCTTAGGACTAGGAGGAGATCGTGAGTGAAGATAGGTTGGATGAGCGGGATAAAGGCAAGGGCATCCTATGCATTGAATGGTGTGAATTAATTTAGATCATTTCTTTTTTAGAACATATGTAGATGCATAATAAAAGAATGGAGATGTTTCCATTCTTTCCTGTGTAAGAAATGAGAAATCTCGCATTATTATTTTTAGTTATGGTGAATTCAAATTGTGTTTATGATCACATTGTAATTAACTTACGAAATTATATAAGAACGATACTAAATCTGATTTGATCAGATATTCATCCGAAGTGTCATGTGTATCACTCTACCCATTCCATGCACATTTTTACGTATGATACAAGAAATTGAGTTTTCCTGCATAAATTGAATCGTTTGTTAAAATGACAGCGATTCAGATGCAACTGGGACAAGATTACAAAATTGGCAATGATGGAAGTTATAATATAGTTCCTCATTCTCATTATTTTGGTTTTCAACTAGACTAAACATGCCCTGAATGAATGTGTAATTAAAAGGAAAAAAATGAAAGGATTTTATTTGAATAAATAGATGGAAATTGGATTATTTAACATACAGACATATAAAAAAAGTACATGTAGCATTGTTGTTCCAATTTTTGCTCCAGATCCAAGCGGCCATCGAGGGCTGTCCTCGTATGGCTGGCAGTAGTGCCGATCATAGTTCTGTTTTGCGGCGTAGGTGCTAGTGGTAAGAAGCGACATAGATAATTGTGGTGTGATCTAGCACCTGGTTTCGCGTCCAAAGATAATGAGACGGTTGTGGTGGCTCCATCGATAAGGAAACTAAAGAGGATGGCAACGTGTGGGGTGTGTGAAGGCGTGTTAGTAAAATTGCCCAGCCATCTACTGAAAGGAAGGAACTCATTTACTTAGACCAACAGAATACTGGCCTGACAAAGAACATCCTATCATTTTCAGCCTGTGAAGAAATGGATAAATGGTATGTTTAAATCCTGTTTTATTTTCAGTTTCCATTTTAACTGTACATGGAGGTTCTTACCCAAGAAACAATACATGTGAAAGTATTTGAATAGTATTTATAAAAAAAATACAAACCACATAAGTGGAAGACATATATTGGCTTCCCAAGCTATTATAGTAAAACTTCAATGTTACAAAAAGTTTAAGAGGATGCTTTCAACACACATCAAAATTATCTAAGGATGTAGGAAGCAAAAAAGTTCATCTTCTTAGTCTCACAAACTGCATTTGAAAGTTTTAATGAAACCTATGACTTGAGATATAATTGTTAGGTTAGTATTAATTTCTTGCACATCCCTAACATATGCATGCATGTATGATCATCACAATGCACGTTATTTTCTTGCTACGAATGTTGTTGCACATATGTTTACTATGATTCTCAAATTATATCTTTGATCACTAATGATATAAGTTATATATAATATTTGTGTATAAAAAATTAAGAAATACGTGTTATAATGAATGTAATAATATCTCACTTGATTATGTCATTGTTGATACACTAATTGAATTTTAATATCAAAATATTTAGAAAAAAAAGTTGACAAAAAATTGTACGGTAATATTTATGGGGGGGAGTACGTAAGTTCAAGTTGACTGCAATTCTCACTCTTTATATATTATTATCAGCAGCGGTTTTCACAACCAGCACCAGTTTTTGTACCGATGTTGTATACTTAGAAGAAAAAAATTATTTGCTCTCGGGTTGGAAATAAAAAAAACCAAGGTAGCCTCAAGAATCTGCTTTATACACAACCAGCACCCATTTTTTTGGTAAAACAGTGCCAGTACTCTATACTTAGAAACCTTTTTTTATAATTTAGTTCTCGGATTGCCAAAAAAAAAATCAAAACAGCCTCAAGTAGCTGCGTTGTACACAACAAGCAGCAATTTTTTTGCATAACAACACCGGTTTTAAAACAAGTGCTTTAAACTTAGACAAATTATTCTTACTTCCCTCTCGGGATATTAATATAATTAAGTAAGGAAGCTTCACGAGCTGCTTTGCATAACATCGACAACGGTTGATACACTTTAGCACCGGTATTTGTGTCAACATACGGGTGTTGAACCTGCTTATATAAAAGGCGATCGCTCATCTTCATCCCATAATGATCACACCTTTTTCTTTTTCCCCGCTCTTCTGAACGGTTTCTCCACATTTTACATAATTAAATCTCCACGTTCTCCATTGTTAAATCCCCATTCAACATCCATTATCCCACCTCCCCACTCCCACTTTTTATAAGAAGGTCAACAAACCCTTCTTTTCATATTTTTTTATCCATTTTTACCACTACACAGCGGCGAACTCACTGATTTTTTTCACTACACAGTGGGATTTTGCCCAAAAAGTTTAAAGGCACTTTTAAAATCGTTCATTCTTAGTCTTGTACAAACCCTAGTCATTAAATTTGTAAGAATCTCTAGGTGTTTGATGAAATGTGTGAATATTGTTTTGATGAAATGTGTGAATGCACAAACCCTAGTCGTTAAGTTGCTTAGGATTGTTGGAGTTGTGATGTTTGTGTGTCTGGTTTCATTGTGTGATGTTAGAGTGTCATCATGTTCATTGTGTGATGTTGGAGGGTGATGGTCATTGTGTGATATTGAAGGGTTTATGAATGTGTGAAGTTCATTGTGTAATGATTGTGTGTGTTCAACGTGTGATGTTGGATTTTTGTTGTTGATGTAGTGATATTGGAGTGTTGGAGTGTTGTGATTTTGTGATGTGTGATGTTGTGATGTTGTGATTTTGTGAATTGTGATTTTGTGATCGTGCGATGCTCTGATATTGTGATGTTGGAGTTGTGATTTTGTGATGTTAGAGTATTGGTTGTGATGTTGGATAGTGAAATATTTCTATGTGTGATATTGAATGGTTTCTATATTTCTATATGTAGATGTCTCCCAAATCCAAAACAGTGGCTGGAAAAAGGAAGAGGGTTGGCCCTCCGCTAAAACATGAGGAGGTGGAGAACAAGGAATTTGCATCCGACATCGAACAAGATGAGGTTCCACAGGTGGTACCCCTCATGATTGCATTAGAGGAAGATTAAGTGGGTGCTAGTGGTTCTCCTGAGGCAGAAGCTTCCCAAGAGGACGAGGGTGATAGCAAAGACAAGTCCCTTCGCGATCCGGGTAACGATGACATATCCAAAACCGGTGGACAAGAATGGGAAGTAGTTCGACAAGTTCAACATTGGCAGTTGGTGTAGGGAACATGAGATGGCTACTTTCCAATCTGTCATGTTAGCCAAAAAAGGGATCATGTCCTCGTCGCCTTTGAGGAAGTGGAGGGTCAACTAGTTTGGATTAAAACTAGAACCCGAGGACTGCGTATTGCTACTACGCATTTCGAAGTGAGTCCGATTTGGTACATGGATACACTGGTCAGACGTCCCGAAGGATGTGAAGGAAGAAGTGTAGAGAGACATTAAGGTACAAAAATATTTCATAATACTTCATTTATCAATGACTAATACTTAATTACTATAAAACTATATATCTATATTCCTAACCTGCCTCATTTTTTCACTACCTTCGCAGTTGAGTTTCAAATTCAAAACTAAATTGACTGAAGTGCAGTGAAACTCGTCGAAGAAGACTTGGACCAGTAAGGCAGGCAACGCAAATCGCAATAGGAAATCCAAGGTGGCGAAAAAGTACATCTGGTATCTGCTCGATGGCAAATTTCCAAAATACAAGCCGTGGGAAAAGTATCGATGAATGGACGAGGAAGACTGGAAGAAGTTTTAGTCCACAGAAAAACATAGGACATGATTGTAAGATAACTTCTTAAATGACATATTAACTATTATTTAATTATGGTGCAACAAATTCATTGTGTTAATAACTAAACCTTTTTTGGCAATTTTTTAGAAAAAAGAAAGAAAGACGATTAGTTCCCATTCAAAGGAAAAAGAAGTACACACACCACACTGGACCGAAGGGGAACTGGGTTACAGATGAGAAGCTGATAGAGGAATTGAAGGAGAAAGAGAGGAAAAGGATTAGAGACCAGGTATATACAGAAGAGGAGATTGAGGTGGAGATAAGTACAAAGAATTTCAAGCCTGACATATCCCTAGCCTGCTTGGAGTCGAACAAGACAAAGGACAAGGAATATGCAACCGACAAAGTCAAGGCCATAGCGGACACTATCATAAGTATAAAAAGTATTTAAATATTCATATTTAAATAGATTGATGCTCATCCCTGCTAACACAATAATTTCCCCCACAATTGATGATGAACAAAGAAAAGAAGAAGGGAGCCCTAGAGTTGGGTCCAGGCGAGACATCTTGATCAGAGCCACTGGGAAGAAAGATCACCCTAGTCGGTACATAGGTACCAAAACCTGACTGTCAACATCAATTTCTATCCCAGACATAGCAAGAAGCAAGTGCACCAGTAGCTACTCGTACCAGAAGAAGGAAGACAAGAAACCTTCCGTTCAACAGACGGTCGTAAAGGCAATGGTTTCTGGGTCGTCGTCGTACCTCTCAAAGATACTATTTTTAAGCCCAATATGCTTACTAAATACAACTAAGTAGATAGTTTGG
>JAULKM010008685.1:0-14922 GCA_032355605.1 Rubia tinctorum | reverse complement strand
ATTACTTGTAATTGTAATTAGATTAGAATTCATTTTCTAGTCTGGTATAGGTCTTTTGTACAAGTATATAATGTACCACAGAGCATGAATACACATACACAATTATTACCCCGTAAATTCCTCACAAACTTTTAGATAACATGCTCACTCTTAATTACATATGAGAACAACATATAGAAGTCATAATTAATAACATAACTATTATAATTTCTATATTGCGTCGTCAAAAAGTGTCATTTTTGCTGGGATGAAGGTAGTATACTAATAACTACGGTTACACGTTTACCTAATACCCTAATAATACTCCCTTTGTTTCAGTAGGAAATGCACACTTTCTAGTTAAGTTAATCTCAACTAACTCTTCATAGTTTCCATTTCAGAAAAGATTTAACATGCATGTCATAAGACATATTTACCTACGAAAATTTATATTTATATAATTTTCCTCTCACAAAAATTCATACTTTTAATTTGCCCATCATCAAAATTCTCACAGTCTCAAAATTCACAGAATATTTAAACCTTCACCCCACCCTCCCCCAACTTCACAATCTTCACAAGTGGAAAATTCACTAGAAAACTCTTTCATCCTCGTAACTTTCCCGACCACCCTCCCCAATGAGATTCCTCGACCAACCTTCCCTGCAGAGGTTCCTCGACCACCATTTCTGATGGCGGAACCTTGAGATAACGAACCCCCAACCGTGGGTGTCAAGTTCCAGCCCGATTGGAAATCCAACTACACACTCCTAGAACTTAAGAGGTTTTCCGGACACCGCCTCCAACTTCTCTGTTTGAATCTGATTCTGAACCCGAAATCTCTGTTTTCCCCCCTATGCATTGAACCTCATCTTCGCCGGACTCATAATAACCTCATCTTAATAGAGAATTCACTTGTTCCGGTTGAGGAAGGTTTGGAGGTTTCGGTCACAAATTCAAGCAAGATACAATACAGTAGATCTGAAGGTGAGACTCGAACCATAATTTACTTTGTGTTATTGTGGATTTTTTAGATGAAAATTTTGATAATTCATGAATTTTGAATTGTACCTATGTTTGGTGGTTGTTGAATTGCAACAAAAGGATGAGTGTCGAACGGGAAGAAGGCAGAGCTGGTGACTGGCATGTGGTTTGGGTTGGTGGTGAGAAGGGTATTTTACGCTTTTCACGTCGTTAAAATAAAAACCAACCATTTATCTCTCTTTATAGAAGGGTTGGGACAGAAGGAGTAGTATGTTATTTTTAAACGGGGTATGTTTTCTCTTTCTCGCTTTCCTACTTCTACCTTGTTTATGATTTTAGATTACATTGTGTTTTTGTGAGTTTACTTATTTATCCTTCTAAACAACGGGACATGTACAACACGCAATTAGTATGTGAACGTCTACAATTAATAATAGAGCAAATGACTTTGGTGGCCCTTGAACAATTACTATCGTTCACCTTTGACCCCTCATTTTAAAAATACTTTTAGCCCTTTAACTTACAAAACTGGTGATTTGTGGTCATTTCGTCAAGTAAAAGCGTCAATTTTGGTCAACAACGTTAATTTTATGGGCAAAATGGTCATTTTTCAATTAGCCTTTTGTTTTGCCTTTTTTTTCTCCTGTTTTCCTTTTCCTATTTCTCATCGTCTTACTCCCCCGTAGAAGAACCCCGACGTCTTCTTCTTCTATGACGACAACAGGCCACTCTCAGTCTCGCCGCCTCCGCCCTCCACCGCCGCCACTGCTTCATAATCTGGGTGGCCTGTAGTCGGTTCTCAATATCAATATCGGTTCTCAATTCCCCCACTTCCACCCTTAAACAATTCACTCAACGCTTCTTCTCCATCTATATAAGGTTCTCAATATGGGTAAGGTGAGCATTCAGCTCCCCGACTACGCCGTAATTGGGAGTGGCGCCGCCTCCGCCACCACCGTTTTAGAGCCGATTTGCCACCTGCTCCACGTTGGGGCTCCTGTAGGAGAACACCTTCCCCTCCGGCGAGACATGACCATCGAGCTAGAACACGTCGGAAATCCCATAGGAGAACATCTTCCCCATCGACGAGAACACGCCACTTGATCTGCGTCTATCGAGATGAGCAACTGGCGAGATACGACCATCGAGTAGAGCAGCCGGTGAGACACGACCATTGAGCTGAGAACATGCCAGGGCTCCTATAGGTGAACATCTTCCCGGCCGGCGAGAACACACCACCTGCTCCACGTTTATCAAGCTGAGCAGCCAGATGAATGACTCGAGAATGAAAAAATGGGTCAAAGGAAACCCTAGCTTAGGCAGCGACGACATTATAAGTTTGTGGGCGGCTGAATTTGGGGAAGGTTAAAAAAGGAAATGAAAATGAACATAAAAGGAAAAGAGATAAAAGAAAAAGGAAAATGTCAGTTTTACCCTTAAATTTAACTTTGAAAACCTATCTTAACGGTTTGATCTGATGGAGGGGGCATAATTCATCAGTTTTGTAAGTTCATGGGCCAAAAGGTAATGATAGTGATAGTTCGAGAGCCACTTTGCTCTTAATAATAAATACATAAGGTACAACTTAGAATTAGCAATGATTAGGTAGACAAATATTTGTGTATGTATAGAAGACGAACACCTATCCGGTCTCTCTAACTGCATTACATGTAATTTAATAATTAGAAAGAGTAGATTATGTAAATCTCGAATAATCCGAGAGGAAAGCTAACCAAACACTACATTCGCATGTATGCGTGTACTTTTGAGGTTGAACCAACTCATTATCCAAGCACGAGGAAACGTATTCAGCAATCAAACAAAAGGCTAAATTACAATAATTTCCAAGCTCCCAATGATTATTAAATATGCGAACAACTGTACATGCGAGGATATTGCTTAACCAATTGTTGTCCATTTCAAACAGTCAAACCATCAATTTTCTATTCGCTGCGGATTTGCATTTGCATAGAGACCGACAGACATACTCCCATTTGCTGAGGAGTATATAGTGCAGAATATAATCATTATACGTTAACACGAATTAGATTTACCAAAACGCTTTTCTTGCCACCCTTATTAAGATATTATAATAATTTATAAAACATTATTTAAATTTTTGAAAAGCATTACCTGTATGAATCTTAAAAAGTGTTACAGTACCTCTAATACAACGTCACTTAATTAAGTATTACCTTAAGGAAATGATAAACCCAGGAAATTAGAAATAGATGTGCAAGCAGAGGATCCTAGTAATGCATTTGAGTCAATTGGGATTAGTTGAGGAGTCACGAGAACTACGTATCCCGCCAGCACCGGCACCGCTTTACATCGTTTTCCCTTTTTACTAAATTATAAATATCAGTTTTCATAATTAAAAAAACAGAGAGAGAGAGAGAACACAAAGGGATATATATCGGGGTTGAGTCAGCCGAAACACAGAAACATTTCTTTTTAAAATATTGCTACTTCAGAAAACTACTGTAAAAAAGGTTTTTTAAGGAAGTTGTAAGAACTATTGTAATCAAAAGATTACATTTCCGACTAGGGATGGCATTAAGATTGGGATGGGTATGTATTAGTATGATTCTACCATACTCTATATTTATCTTAAAAATTATAATTATTTTGTTCCATTATTAATAGAGGGTACAATTGTAACATCTGGCTAGCATTTTAGTGTTAATGGATTTATCACATATCATGTGTTGTAATGGCACACTGTACAAATTTGAGCTTAATATAAAAGGGTTGAGAACCCTATAAACCCTTGTCTTAAAAAAGAAGAAAAAAGGTACAATAAAATCCACTCTCACATCCATATAAAATATGATAGAACGTAAAATCTATAAATAATCGTGGTTGTGTATATTGATATATATATATTGTGAGTACAAAGCGTATGCAAATATGGAACATGATATATACAAAACCAATCATAAATGATATTCATTTCTTATCTTGATTCTAAAAAAATGATTATATCTCTATTACCTCCCCCCCCCTCAAGTGAAGCATAAGACTTGTCACAACGCAAAGTTTGGAGGATAAGAACTCAAATTGAGACAAGGTAAACCTTTTGTAAAGATGTCATCAAGCTGCAAGCCCGTAGAAACATGAGTAACCTTGACCTTTCCAGAAGACACCATCTCACGCACAAAATAATAATCAATATCAATGTGCTTGGCTCTCTTATGCAAAACTAGATTTTGAGCAAAAAAGAAAGCACTATTATTATTATCACACAACAAAATAGGAGACACACGAGTCAATACACGTAAATCTCAAAGAAGATTCATCAACCAAGCTAATTCCGCAACAATATATTCTATAGCACGGTATTCTGATTATAAACTAGAACGAGAAACTGTAGATTGCTTCTTAGAACTCCAAGACACCAGGCTTCTACCAAGGAAAATGGCATAAACGTATGTATACCTACGAGTCACAATGCAACGAGCCCCATCAGTATCAGAATAACCCATAACTAATAAAGCGGACGAATTTACGTGAAACTGAAGACCATGGTGGAGAGTAGCATGCACATAGCGCAAAATTTGAGTAACGGCTTGAAAATGGTCATCAGTAGGTGCCTGCATGTACTGACTAACCGTGTTCACAACATAGAACAAATCGGGACGTGTAATCAACAAATACTGAAGTGCACCAACCAGAGACAGATAAATTGTGAGCTTTTGAACGGCTTACCGGAAGAGTTAACAAGTTGCGAAAAAGCCACAAAAAGGAATGGAAATGGGTGCAAAATCCTGCATCCCAACACGCAATAAAATGTCATTGGCGTATCTGGCATGACCAAGGAATAACCTGCAGGAAGTACGAACAACCTCCAAACCAAAGAAATATTGGAGAGTGCCGAGATCTATAGTCTTGAATTCCTGATTAACCCAAACAATAAACTTTCAAATAAGACGACCATCATTCCCATTAAGAATAAAGTCATCAACATAAATCAACAAATAGAGAAGAGAGGCACCATGTGAAAAGAAAAATAAAGAAGTATCAAAGGAACTGCAGACAAACCCCATACCAATAAAAAATGAGCTAAAATGCTAAAACCAAGCGCGAGGAGCGTGCTTCAATCCATAAATGGCCTTGTGTAGACAACAAACAAAATCTGGACACGTGGGGCCTTTGTATCCAGTAGACTGCTCCATACAAACTGGATGGTGAAGAAGGTAATTTAAAAATGCATTCTTAACATCCAGCTATCGTATGGGCCAATTACAAGTAACAGTCAGAGACAAAACAGTACGAACAATAGAAACCTTCATCACGGGACTAAATGTATGATAATCAAAACCTGGCGAACAACTATCCTTGCTTTATGCCTTTCAAGCGAGCCATCCCATTTTGAACCAACAACATTTTCATTATATGGATGGGAACCAAATCCCATGTCTGCTGAGTGCGAAGAGCCTCCATCTCAGAATCTATGGTAGCAACCAAATCATGGTCCTTAACAGCAGAGCGATGGTTTTGAGGGCTTAGCAAATAAAACACTCAATAAACCAGAAATATCATAGTCGGAAACATCTTTGTACCTGAGAGAGTCTGTACAAGAGTGATTAGCCATTTGATGATGAGAAGAAGGAACCGACGTTGGAGTTAGAGCGGAACCCAAAGATGGCAGCTTAGAGGCGGCAGACGCCTGCATGAGAGAAAGGGGTTGCGATGGCTGCATGAGAGAGGCAACAAACATAGGCATCACTAGAGGCGTTACTGTTGGAGCTGCGGTTGGTGGCGTCGATGACGCTGGTGGTGGCGAGTAGACTGCATGCTCTGGCGGTGAGCTGGGCGCATGCGGTGTGGGTCAGCGTTGCTGGTTATGGATTGGGCTGCTTGTTAGCGTAAGGCAAACATAAACAAATTTCATAAAACCCTGAGCTTTTGGTACAAACTTTAAATCAGAATCATCTAAAATAATGAGCAAATCGGCTGATGTAGACGGCTCAAACACCTCCAAAGGTACAAACGAAGGTTCCAAAAAGAGAGAGACATCAAGCGACAGTGGTGTAGTCGCAGAACCAATACAGGTGGCAAGGAACAAAAATTCATCAAACCGAGCATGACGGGTAATGTAATCCTTCATTGTAACAGGATCAAGGCAACGATAACTCTTGTACCGAGAACTGTATCCAAACAAAATACACGGCAAACTCCGACGTGACAATTTATGAGAAGCATAAGGGAGCAAATACCGAAAAACTCTACAACCAAAATTATAAAAGTTGGAATAATCAGGAGTAGTACCAAATATAACATAAAGCAGAGACTGACCAGATAAAATAGTTGTAGGCATGCAGTTGATAGTGTAGGCAACCGCAGTAAATGCATCAACCAAAAAGAATTATTCAAACTGGAATGGAAAATATTGGAGAGCCTCATTTCCGTGGTGTGACGATGTTTATGCTATGCTCGACCATTTTGCTTTGGTTTTTAGGGACAGGAAAGTTGGTGATGAATGCCCTTAGAAGCAAAATGAGATCACATGCGAGTGTTTACAAACTCTTTCCCGCCTTCACTCTGAAAAACCTTGATGGAGGTAGAAAAGTGGTTTTCAACCAGTGCCTCGAAATGAAGATATACCTCTACATAATCAGACTTGCGCCGCAAAGGATAGAACCAAATGAAACGAGAGTGATCATCAACAAAGATAACATAATAAGAGAAACCAACATGAGAGACAGCGGGTGCGGGCCCCCAAAGATCACAATGAACCAAATCAAGTAAATGTGATGCACGTCTATTATTTTCAATAAAATAAAGACGTTTCCCCTTAGCCATCTCACATGAGGAACACAAATGCGGCTTTGGGAGCAGACTTGTTATAGGCAAACAACCAGACTTGCTCAAATAAGAAATGATGTTGTGAGGAACATGACCCAGTCTGCTATGCCAAAATTCAAAAGATGCTTTAGATGTACTCGATGCAACAAAAGGAGATAAAAGCAGCACCACCATAATCCAAAACGTACAATCCTCTATCGCGATGACCTTTGCCAATAACATCACTGGTAAACTTGTTCAAAATAGTGAAAGAGGAATCATCAAAGCAGATAACAACATTCATATCCCGAGTAAACTTACTAATAAATAGCAATTTTTTGTAATTTGCGGAACAACCAAAACATCAGAAAAAGATAAGGATTCAGAGATTCGAGAATGATCAACGTGGGTAATGTTAATTGTGGAACCATTACCGATAATAACACGATTGTTACCAGAATATGGAGTCACGCGATCAAGAACCAACTGAGAAGAAGTCACGTGGTTGGTCGCCCCAGAATCAGCTATCCAGTGAGCATATTGAGAAGAATGCGGTAGATCGGAAAGAGAAGCGGCTTGAGAGAAGAAGCAACAAGACCCAAGACGTCACACCATTGACACCGAGGTCGACCAAAATGATCCATAACTCAAGTAAAAAATTAACGATTCTGATGTGGCGGTGACTGTGTAATGACAAAAAGCTGCTTGGCTGTTGAAAAAGACCTGACTGGACATGAGGCGAGAAGAAACTGCGAGAAGCTGAAAAACTGTCCATATCGCGAGAAACGAGACCATCTCGCAATAAGGAGTGTGATCTCCTCGAAAAGATTATTTTTTATGATAGTGTTTATCTGACCCTATTATTTTTACATAAGTGCTGATTTAATCCTGTACTTACTAAAGTGATGATCTAAACCCGTCTTTTTTTTAATAAAAGTACTGATCTAACCCGGTCACCATCAGCTGGCGGCGGTCCGACTGCGCCGACCGGCGCAAACCACCGTTGATTGGCAGAAGAGTATTATTGTCTTTTCATATTTTTCAAAATTTTCTTTTTTCCAAAGGGGTGTAATGCTCATTTTAAAGAATTCCGGCTACAATTTGATTTTCATGGTTAGATTGGTACTTTTGACCAAAATATAGGATTAGATTTGCACTTTCAGATTTTACAAGATTATATTGGCACTTTCAACCAAAACATAGAGTTCAAAATGCACGTTTTTCTTAAATTTATAGTCCTATAAACATTTATTTTCTAAATGTCAGCTTTTTATGCGTACTATTACATACTCCCTTTGTCCCACTCTTAATTGTTTATTTGCTCTTTGAGAGTCAAATTTTGTAAACTTTGACCATAAATATAAATTAATATATAAGTAATAAATTTATCAAGTGAAATATTGTTAGATTTGTTTTAACATCTAATTTCTAAATATCAATTTTTTATGCGACATTATTTTATCTAACTAGAGATATTTACAGTCAAACATGTTCATTGAAAATCGTAAAAAAGTAAATAAATAATTTAGAGTGGGACGATGAGAGTATATTGAAAATATCAACAGTGAAACGTGTTCTTTGAAAATCATTAATAAAAAAGGCACAGTTTAAACTGTTACAAAGGAAAGAACAAATATGAAAACATAAATTTGTGGGTTAAACTGTGGTGACGAATCCACTTGATTAACCAGCAAGTGTGCTGTAATACAGTATATCATGTGGTGCGCTAGGTGGTAACATGCGTGATATGAGAAGGTAGGTATATTATTATTCGGGTTGCAAGTAAACTCAAGTCCAAGGTTTACACCAAAACCCCCAAGCATAATATAAAAAACATCATTCAATTATACATTGATCCAGTGGAACAAGGGCAAAAATTGAAAAAAAAAACGATGGATGACCGTAAAAGTTTGATACGGTTTTAAACATAACTTTTGCGTTTGGAATTAGAATCAGGCGAGACCGGATGCGTTGGAACAGTCTCGAAAAATAGATCAAAGTCCGTTTTTCATTTGAGGTTATTTAAGGCTTCAAAACGGCAATTTACTATTTTTGAGTATTTTCTGATTTTCTTTTTATTTCAGAAATAATTTCGAATTTCCTTTTTTTATTATTCCAGGATTTCATTTTAGTATTTAAAGATCTCTTGTATTATTCGAATATTTTTATCATTCATAATACTATTTTTCGAGATTATTTTCTCGATGGTGGATTCCAAAACCAAAACTTAGGATTTGTGCTTGCAGAGTTTAATTGTTTTTCAAGATTCGTGCTTGCAGATCTCGACTGCGTCATACATTTATGCAGCTAGGTAGGTGATTAAGTGTCTACTCAAATATTAATTTTTTATGTAAAAGAGGTTTTTGTTGGTATTAAAAAGGATCATTCAATTACTTTATTTTTTAACATTGTAATGTATCATCTTTTCAAAATTTATAATATCAAAATGACGGGGATGTTGAAGATGAGAGGTTTTGCCTCTACTCCAAAAACATACTTCAACTGTGATCAATTCACCCATCTTGTGGATTGGGTTAAGGTAGTTTACTTAATTTTTGCTTCCTCTAATAATTATTAATCCAATTAAACCCACAACTTTATATACTGCACATTTAGACACAGTTCATGCTAGTTAAACTTAAATAATTAATCATTTAAAATGTATATTTATTTTCAAGAACACCATTCCCGATACAATAAAATGTAATTTTTTTCAAAAATTAATTTTATTTTTAAAATAAGTATATCTATACTATACTAAAAGCGTGAATGCCTCATTTCCTTCCGGTTTAGGTACGGTGAGAGGTTTTCCTCTTCAGCTTTGCCTCATCATCATCCCTTTCCTCTGCTTTCCTTCTTCCCAAACTGCAACTTTTCCTACCGATTACTGTTCCCACCGCCAGCATCCGATGAAGATTTTTGAAATGTGGGTGAACTTTTGTTAGCACGTAAAGTAATGTTGTTATTTTGTCCATTTTTGGTAACTAACTTATAACAATTATATATGACGGGTTTTGTCGTGTGATATCGCCGAATATGGTTATTCTTTGACTATTTGTTTGCGTTTTCCTTTTCTTTCCTTGTTTATTTTGTTCGTTGCTTTTGGAGCTCAAATTCAATAATGAAAAGTTGGTAAATTACACAGCTAAACGCCAGTCAATAAACCATACAGTACCTAATCATACCATTTCCATTTTTCTAAGGTATTTTATCATTTCCTATATTAAAAGAATTCAAATAAATAATGTAAGTGAGCAGAGGTCAAACTATGAAACAAAGTGAATTAATTAAAGCTGTTTTGAATATTATGTAGGAAAACTCTATCATTTCTTACGGTACTAATAAATATTCCGTTCGATAAATGATTTTTAATGGTTATTTATGGAATGTTTTAATTGGCTGATTTGATTTGATTAGATGCTTGTATTTGATAAATAATTATGGTATAAATTATTTAGTCGTTTAATTCAAAATACACAAAATCTTGTTTTAGATATAATTGATGTAATTAATATTATAATTTGATTGTTTTATTCAATGCAACGAGATTTTTATAATTTTGAAATTTTAAAAATATGTATGGTAATATATAAATAATTATAATCACATACACCATATAATAGAAATTTTTGTTTGATGTGATTTGGTAGGGGCAACCGGGAATATTGAAGTCGTTTTGACTAATAAACCCAAGTTGTCTAAAAACAACATACTAATATTATAATATATTATTGATTTTAATTATTTAATACATATAATCAATCATAACTGGATAAAATATGTAACTTCTAAAAATATATTTAAAATCATAAATATCCCATTGTACTATCACTACTACAAATTAGAGCAATGGTAACACTTTCTTTGCACACTTATTTAAAGTGTTACAATAACTTATAAAGTGTTACTTAAACTTTTGAAAAGTGTTACCTATATTTTATAAACTGTTACATTAGATCTAATGTAATATCGCCTAAGGTAATACTTGTAAAAGTGTAACAATAGGTTCAAAGTGTTACAATAGCACACGTAAAGTAACACTTTTACAAGTATTACCTTATGCGATGTTACATTAGACCTAACGTAACACTTTTTTAAAATTTAGGTAACACTTTTCAATATTTATGTAACACTTTATAAAATATTGTAACATTTTAAATAAGTGTTGTAAGAAAGTGTTATATTAGCATTAGTTTGTAGTAGTGTATACTCAAGAAAATCCAAAGATTCACATAATCTAAAATAACAAAATGTTCGGATGTTTTTATGCGATGATAGAGTACTTTTGATCATATAATAGAAATTGTTTTTTTCTGTGGTTTGGTATAGTAGTGCTGTCAACGGGGGATATTGTGTCATTTTGACTAAACAAAAACCAAATTGTCTAAAAATAACATACAAATATTATAATATGTTATTGATTTTAATTCTTTAATATATATTAAATCATAACTTGTTAAATATATAACCTCTAAAGATATGTTTAAAACCATAAATATCTCATTGCCGGTGAAACAAATCTAAAGATTCACATAATGTGAAATAATAAAATGTTAAAAAATATATGTGCAATGACAGAGTAATTTTGATAAAAATATGTATACATAATATTTATTTATTTATTTATGACAAAGTATTGTTTTAGACCGACTAACTATTAAATGAGGATATTTTATAATTAATGAGACTAATAAGGTCATTTAATATTTACTTATATTTATTGCAATGAGATACATATAATTATTATAACCTTTAAAATGAATCTCAACATATTAGACAAAGTCTTGGAAAAGACGCATATGAAAAGACATGGTTGAATTAGAATTATAGAAAGGTAAAAAGTTTTAGTTGAGATATTAAAAATTTATTATACAAACATTCAGTGGTTATAAGTTTATGACTTGATCAATGCATCTAGAAAAATTTATCTTGATTTATTCTAATTTGCAGTTCAAACCTTGATCTTTCCATAATTTATGGAAAGATCGTTTTTCAAAACACAAACTCATCAATAATTATTTTTGAAATAATTTGAATGAAATATTATGAAAATAATCAATTTTTATTGTATTAAGTATTTAACGGTTTCTAAATAAATAAATTGATTATTTTACTTCATAACTCATATAGTTTTAAATTTAAGATTAAAATGTAAATAAAATTTAATCTTAATATTTTAAGGGAAAAGTGCAAAAATGACCCTATAAGACTGAGAAAGTGTAAGAATGTCCTTGTAAAATATGAAAATGCAAAACTAACCCGAAATATTTGTTTAATAGTGCAATTATACCCAAATTGCACTATTCCGGCATTGACTGAACAGAATCAGGCATTGACCATTTATGAAAAGATAAAATATCCCTACTCTTAAAACAAAAAAAATCAATGATAAAAATACCCCTAATTTCTCATTCTTCTTCATCACCAACTCCTTCTTCTTCATCACCAGCTCCTTCTTCTTCATCACCAACTCCGCCGCTGCACCACCACCTCCTCCGTCATGCTACCACCTCTTCCGCCGCTGCACCACCAATCACCTCCGCCCAGACTCGTCGTGCTTCCGCCAATCACCACTTCCGTCCAACACCACCCCCACCGCCGACAACCCCATCGTCGTTCCACCCCATCTCCATCACCACCGGCCACCACCCTACCACCATCGGCCACCCCATCTCCACCGCCACCCTCCACCCTCATCCACCACCGCATTCAGCACAACATCAACCATTTGTTGGCCACCTCACCACCTTTCCTCATCATCAGTCGCCTCAAACATCGTTCATCACCAGCTTTACCACCACCACCTCGTCTCATCGACCACCGCCACCAAGCCCAGCGAACCCCCACTGACACCACCTCAAAAACCCTAATCCTACCAAACCGCACCCCGACGCCACCTCATCCCGACGCCACTGAAAACCCTAACCCGCCCGACATCACCCTGCCCTACCGCCGCTCCCCCTCTCCCCCACTGCGCCCTCAACCCTAGCCCCATCAAGTTTATATGCTTCGATTGCCATACTGACGTCACCCAGCCCCTTCATTGCTCCCCTTCTCCCCCACCGCGCCCTCAACCTTAGCCCCGTCGGATTTATGTGCTTCGATAGCCAGAAACAAACTTCAATCTACAGATTTGATTGCTCCTGATCCAATTTTCAAAAACAAATTTTAATCGATGGCATTGCTGAAATGGACAAAGGAAACCATGGAGAAGACGACAACCATGGAAGAACTGGTGAGAAGATGATGACAACCATGGAAGAATCGAGGAGAAGACGACGACAACCATGGAAAAGAAAAATCTACAAAACAAAAGAGCAAAAGAATGAAAAACAAAAGTTGAGGAGAAAGAAAAATTGAAAAACTAAAAAAGAAAAGGGTATTATCGTCTTTTGTTTTTTAAAATATTTTTAATAGAAGGGTAAAATAGTCACTTCAATGATTTCGGTCAATTTGACCGTTGACATTTTGGTCGACAAAACTTATGGTTATTTTTGCACTTTCAAAATTTACAAGGTCATTTATGTATTTTCAACCAAAACATAGGGTTAAAAATGCAGTTTTCTCATATTTAAATGAATAATATCATGCAACGAGCGATGTTACTCCACTAGTATAATTATATGGAATTTCAACATATACTATTGATAAGTGTCTTCTAATTCAGTTTTTTCTAGGATATTTCTTAATGGTTTTATAATGAGAAAATGTTCAGTACACACTTTTAATTTAAATTCACAGTATTGTATCATATTTTTAAAATTGTTCTTATGAAGTATGTACCTATTTTTTCCATTGTTGTTTCCATTTTTTTTTTTAAAAATAAATAAAAGTGAGCACCATTATGACACAATTTTAATAGCAATTGGTAACTTTTTTTTTATTGAAATGTATCAATTTGAGACATTAAAAAAAGTATATTTGAAAAACATTTACCAAATTATGAATACAATCTCTCGTTTTCAAACAAAAACCAAGTGCAATATACCATGATCGATTATGAATGGAACTAATTAAATGGAATGTTTTGTATAGGATATTCCTATCAAACAAACACCAAGTGAAATATACAATTTTTATTCTCATTTGTTTTCGACGGGAAATGAAATCAACTAATTGAACTACTACAATTTTTATTCTCATTTCCTGCGACGGGAAATGAGGACCCGTGATAGGGCTAATTTGCGTCAAGGTTATAATTAACTTCTATTTATAGATTCTTAAAGTCGGAGGAATACTAATGTATGAAACAAAAAGAAGAAGAAAAATGTCAACAAAATGGTAATGGATCATAAACTCTCAACTGTGTAATCAAATAGAATTGAAAATGCAGGATAAACTAATAAATATCTCCATATATCTTATTCATAATAATCATGAGTACAAAAACTTTGCATCCGATTAATATTCATCATAGACCTATAAGATCAGTATCCTAACAGTTGACACTTGATCACTCACGGTACAAAACTATATTCACCAATCCCTTATTTTAATCAACTTATTACTAGGTGGACTCTCTATATTGGAAATGTAAAAGCCTGATTTCTGGACTGACCAAAAGCACACGTTAGCAAGATCGTTGCCGCAATATGTATCGGCCAAACCTAAGGTAAAAACATCAAATTGCGTATGCAGTCCATTCCACCAAAAGTCGCACCAAAACTTTGTGGTGCCCCAAAAATTAATCCCAAATTGAAACCTAAAATCATTACCCAGATTAAGGGAATGATGGCCGATATCATTTTCTTTGGAGTAACAGTGCAATGAGAGTGCATTAGGGTCATCGATGTCGTCCTTGATGATGACTCTGTACTTTTGGCCCCATGCATCCACATGATTCACACCAAAGCCAAATGAGGCAATTATAAGAAATGATAGGAGAGGAAGGGTTTTCATGTTTTTAGCTTATGATAATGGCTTAGTGACATTGAATATGCCTGCCCTTTATATACTAGTGATTTGTATCAATTGTATTTGATTCTTACCATGATTGTGAACCATACAATATCGTCATTATCTTGACTAAATTGAAATTTGGTGAAATCATCTATAGAAATGATCTGATTGGCAATCTTATGATAAATGTGATTGATTATTTCCTATTGAGTAGAATTGGTTTTGATACAATTACCATGATAAGAGAATGAATTCTTATCCAAAGTGAAAGTT
>JAULKM010008666.1:0-14924 GCA_032355605.1 Rubia tinctorum | reverse complement strand
TTGGTATTTATAGACAAGTAGGATAGGCATGATAACATTTTATTAGATTCATTTAATTAGAATATTTTCTTCCCTTATATAATTTTATATGGTATCTGATGTGGCATAAGGGTTGGTATTTATAGACAAGTAGGATAGGCATGATAACATTTTATTAGATTCATTTAATTAGAATATTTTCTTCCCTTATATAATTTTATATGGTATCTGATGTGGCATAAGGGTTGGTATTTATAGACAAGTAGGATAGGCATGATAACATTTTATTAGATTCATTTAATTAGAATATTTTCTTCCCTTAATTTGATCATCTAGTTTGATTTCTTTAACTAAGGCATTTTCATTTTTCTTAGGATATTTAATTTCCATTTCCCTTTTTTAGGAGATTTAGTTTCCTTTTCCCTTTATCATTAGGAGTTTTAGTATCTTATAAATATAGAAAACATTCTTATGTAATTTAATGCCTTTTTGATTATGATTAATAGAAGTCGATATTTATGTTGCAAACCGTAGTGTTTCATATTTCCTATATTACGTGCTACATCAGTTGGTATCAGAGCTATTCTGGTCCCCACCATGGCGCATCACCGACCCTGTGGAGGCATCCCCGATCGTGATACTGATTTAAAAATATGTTTATAGACGTGAATAAATTGCAGGATTACGTCAAAAAGTGGAGGTTCTCGCGCAGATCATTGACGTGTTTTTGCGCAACACCCGGCAGGAGCCGTCCCTCTTAATGAATCTGATATCGATGATGATAACCCATTTGCACCAAGCCCTGCGCTCAGCACCCGGTCATACAGTGCACAAATAGATTGGAGAGCGTAATGCATTGGAAATTGGCGTTCAAAATGGATATTCCCGAGTTTCACCACAAGGTGAATACAAAGAAATTTCTGGACAACGAGGAAGTCGCACAAGAATTTTTTTATGAACCGATTTATGATATTTCAAAACTGCATGTTGCTAGGTCAGCTTGATTACAATTTAATTTATGCACATACATGTTACTTTGGAACCAAAGTTGAAATATGGGAGCTTGATTACATGATAATGCGAGTTTCCGTATTTAAGTGTAAATGGGTGGATGTAAATAGTGGTCAAAGAACGGAGGACTTCAGATTCACTCTAGTTGATCGGAGCCGGTTGGCTTGGAGAGAAGACCCATTCATATTACCGGGTCAAGCTCATCAAGTTTTCTATGTGAAGGACCCGGTTGATCCAAAGTGGGAGATTATTGTTGAAGGTAAAAGGGCTTTTGTTGGTGAAAATGTTTCTGAAGATTTCATTGGTTTCGGGCCAAATTCTTCTATCGGTTCCAATGACGACGATATAATGCTTGAAGAAGATAAGGTGAGATTGTGTGTGGATTTCGGAAGGTCGGACCATGATGAGGTAATATGGGTTAATACTCAAGGGAAGATGACCAAAAAAAGGAAGGAAAGTCAAGAAGAAGTTGCCTAAGAAGAAGACGAAATCCAGGACATGATTGTTGGAGCTTGATTCTAGTGTTTTTGAAAAGATGACCATTTGATGTGAGTCGGTTCGACACACATGGTCATCAGTACTTGCTTCCCTTGTTTCTTCTTTACTCTGCTAGAATATACCATAGAAGCTTTTGGGCTAATATAAATCGCTATGAAAACTACAAGTCTTAAAAAATTCAAACCAAACATTGTATAAGATACAAATAGATTAATTTTGCACAAGTTTAATTAGTCTCACATTATATTAATTCAAGAAAGGATCATAATAATTCAATTAGTCTAGTGAAGCGATAACAAAAAAAAACACAGAGTTCCAAGCATATCCTAATAAAGGCCTAACACATGTCACACAGAAGAGCATCATTTCAGGAAGACAGTTTTTGACTCTTTGAAGGCTCTCTCAGAAGCACGATGCTTCTTTTCTAACTTCTATATATGCTCCTTCAGTTAGCAGACTTCATTGTGCACCCATTTGTAGCAAAACTTCATGATCATGATAAATTTAGGGCCAAACTCCTCTACAATTCCATTGTACAAATAACAATTAATAAAAGATAGTTCTCCAACGGGATATATATTTAAAACAGTAAATGTTCCTTCTTCAACCCTTGCTCTCTTGTGAGACTCGGTTGCATCAATCGTTTGGTGACACCACTTGTTCTCATATAGTATCATATTTTTCTTCAAAAAGTACTACTTGTCAAAGTACTTGCAAGCATTTTCCTTGCCATGAAAATCCAACTCGTTGATACCTCGAAATATCAACGTAATCAAATTTCCATAAGGCAGATTCTTGATTATTCTCTTCGATGTAGCTACACACATCATGTACTTAAAAATTACGGTGCCGGGATTAACTTTGCCCCCCTCAATCACATATTAGAATATCATAAGAGTCGAGTAATTTGGCTCGGTGATGTGACCGAGAATGGGTACTATTGACCAAGCTATTATCTCGTACACAATACGTTGGTCAATTTCGAGTTCCTTGAGATCAAACCATTCCGGTCTACCTAGATCATGAGGATTTCGTTTAAAGTATTTCACACTACACACAATTGGGTTAGTACTAGGATATTCATCATTAAGGGGGCATTTCCCCCCTATGATAAATGTCATCTCAAGGCCCATCCTCCACTTGGGGGTAAACATCTTCCGGACCCTTTTAGGGGCATTCAATTATTAGATTGATAATACACGGTCTTATCTCAACATTATACCCGTTCACCCTAGTCCAATAACTATCCAAACCCTCTACCTCATGAAAATTGGCATAAAATTGACGTACCTCATCAAAGTAACCGGATTCGTTCAAACTAAAAGGTTTAAGGACATGTTGATCTTCAAAAAACACAACGGGGTCGTCTAACCCTATGCTTGTGTACACACTCAAATCTAGTATATAGCTATCCAATAATTTTCCATCATTCTTAAAGTATTTAACCTAGTTTGGGCTTCAAGAGAAACAAACCTTGTTTTGTATCCTGGATTCCTCGGCCGGCTTTCTCTCGTAGATTTAGACTGACGCCCGCAAATTGGTGCATTAGCATTTGAAGACAACATGATGAGATGTTTTCCGTGTGTGTGAGAATTTAAATTTGGGTGAGGGTTGGAGTTCCACAGTCGGAAATGGATTTAGAGTTTTTAGAATGAATCCCGATTTGAGATTTTTTTATATAGGCACATCAGTTCTGATCTCGAAACTAATTCATGTTCATTTATCAAAAGGTCGATTTATAGTTCCCAACTCAAAACTAATATCAGACATTTCCGTTACACTGACTCGATTTTCAGTTCTGAGTGTTGAACCACGTCTTGACCTTTTATTGGAATTTATCTAAAAAATAATTTAAAGAGTCTTTTGAGCAGAGTGGGTTCTGAAAATACATCAGAGCTCGTAACAGCAATATTCGTGGTTTCTTATTCTACCTAAGATCCAGTTCCGAGCTCTTAACAGATATTCAAAAAATATGCTTAAAAACAACCTTTGTTTAAGATGGCCAGATTAGGTCCTTAAAATACATCAGAGCTTGGAATTGTAGTTCCGAGTTCGTAACAGCAATATTCATGGTTTCTTATTCTGCCCCCAGTTTCAAGCTCGTAATAGATAATAAAAAATAAGCTTGAAAACAACCTTTGTTCATGACGACCAGATTTATTCTTGAAAATACATCAGAGCTCGGAACATAAGTTTCGAGCTCGTAATAATGGAAATTTAGGCCAATGGTTAACTCTTGAATAAATGATTCTGAGTTCTGAACGTCTTCTGGGAACATATTTGTAAAGAAATGACAGGGTTCTCTATCGGAACTAATTCGTCAAACATAGTTATTTCATTAGAAACAGCCATTAAGTTGCATCAAATGACCGGCCTAGTTATGACAATCATGAAATATATTAGGAGAGACATGAAACTTTGTCAAAGACAATATCTAAAACAAAACGAAACGTAGTACTCTGAATCATCCAACATAATAAGGAAAATTATCCAAAACACAAGATGTTTAAATCCTCAACTATTTCATCCCAATTTTTTTAAATATTCCAAATGATCAACCTAACATTTATTCAATCTCAGAGTCGATCTTATTGGGGTCTGCATCTTCGTCCTCACCATTTTTGGCCTCGGTCTCATCTT
Source organism: Rubia tinctorum (assembly GCA_032355605.1). Taxonomy (NCBI): domain Eukaryota; kingdom Viridiplantae; phylum Streptophyta; class Magnoliopsida; order Gentianales; family Rubiaceae; genus Rubia; species Rubia tinctorum. Next base: position 10,796 of record JAULKM010008666.1, on the reverse strand, counting down.
CGTCCGAATAATAGGGCTTAAATTTTGGCATACCCTTATTATCACTAAGCACAATGTAGAGTCTGGTGGATTCGATGAATTTTTCGTGCTTAACTTCGGTCATGGCTAGATCTGCATTAGCGGCACTAAATTCAATTAGAAGACAAGACATGTACCTTTTGAAGGTACTCATGCACGAATCTCGCCTACCTACAAAATACAACCAATAGTTAAGAAATACATATTATGGAAAGTAAAAAATATATATTTAAAATTGATAAGCTTTCACTACTCACGAGATGAAGATGCCTCTGCCCTCCCCATCGAAGCATCCCTCCCCCTCATCGCTGCCCTAGCAGATGACCTGGGAATTGTGTGTTGGACATATACATTCTCAGAGTTCAAGACCAAATGCTTGTGGTCAAACCAAGCCCCATCATAGTACTCAAAATACAATGGTTTGTCAACGGTAAAAAACCTTTCACTTCTTGATCAACACCATGATCAAGCCACCATATGGAAGATCTTTCTTTTTATCCTCCGCGGCCTTCAACATATACATTAAAATTGTCTAGCCCGGGTTAAGCTTCACACCCTACATCACGTAGTTGAATATCATGAGGTTCCCAATTGTAGGATCCCATACATGCCCCCAGAAGGAAGGACATTTTGAAAAATCTATTCATACACTAACCTATCCTCAACAGACAACCCCCCACATCGTAGCTCTCAGTCTACCCTGGTGTTGATCCCAACCTATTGAAATATTTCTTAGCCATAGAAACCGTAAAAAGTGGGATTGCCTCCATAACCCCGGGCTAATTCTGTTGATGGAAAATTTTAGTAGGTCCACCCTCGTCAAAATGCTTCAATTTAGTCTGGTCAGTGTAATCGCAACCTAGGGCATCATTGATTGAATATTTTGTAATGGGTATTTTCACACCGTTTATAATTGTTTGCTCCTTAATGTTACTACCCTGTCCTAAATTAGCATAAAATTGTAGATCTAAAAGTAGTAATTTGTCAAAACCTGAGGGCTCAAATTTATGAATCAAATGCCCTAGACCTAGTTGCACAACATCCGATGCTTGAATAACCTTGGGATTTGTACATTTTCTATGATTGAAGGCCACATACCTTTTTTTTGGCACCTCCATTGAAGAATCTCTCAGAAGTGCTAAAGAGATCTTGAGTTGGTGGATGACTACGGTTCGAAGCATTCCCAGCTCCATCACCACCTTTGGCGTCATGATACCTATCACCCATTAGCTCTTTGGTTAGGAGAAGATTGAATGGAGGTTATGAGTTCATAAATTGGGGGAATATGAATTGGGAATTTAGGGTTCAGGCGGTTTATGAAAACTCATCCTCATTTTTTTATATACTAAGAATAGGTTTCGATCTCGGAACCTATTATGTCTTATTTAAGAAAGACAAGATGTAGTTCCTCATTCTGAATATTTTCACCGACAATGTTTCCGAGCTCGGAACTAATTTTGGGCTTTAAAAAAACATAGCATTAAAGGCGATTTTCAAATGGATAATTAATACCCATTTGTTTTGAGCGCGAGTACCCTTCCATTTTCTCCTCCAAAACCCTCCCCATACCTTCTTCCACAAAATTCTTCACAAATATCTCCTAAATTCTCACTTGCATTGCAAAACCTTCCAAAACCCTATATTTCTTCATCTATATGACATATTCTCTGAAGAATCAACACCAAAGAACTTGGATTTTGGTTAGGGTTTTTACATGGTGAAGTATATGGTCGACCTAGATTATTTTAACATATAATCCCCATCTATTGTTGAAAAGGTAAATATTAAAATGTTGGTGTTGTTGTGTTGAGGTGATAAGTTTATCAATCCCTTTTTTTAGTGTTCTTCCTAAGATATATGTAGATGGTGTGTGCTATTATGATCCATTTATGTTTTTTATTTAATGTCCTCTATTGTGTTCTAGTAATTTGCAAGTGGAATACATTGACTGTCCATAGGTACTCTAATGTCACGGAAAAGGAATTGAGAATAACCAATGGGTTCACTCGAAGGATATTCTGATACAATAGGTGATGAAGAATATGAAGAAGAGGGGCCAGAGGAGGTCGTCATAGCTATGAAACATTAGAGAACTTTAGAGTGTAGAATTTCAAGGAAGGAGTCAACTTTGTAAAATTTAAACCAATTGGGAAAATGTTTATCTGAAAAGCATGCTAAGTGGTCGAGTTGGATAGGGAAAGTGGGTAGGACAAGGGTAGACATCAAGTACGACAATTGGTACAAGGTCTCTAAAGAATAAAAAGTTGTTCTTTGGACAGAATGCAAGGTACCCACTAGCATTTCTTACTTTGTTTATGCTTCTACCACTTTCCTTTCATCTAGAGTTCAAATAAATTGAGGTAGATATATTTGATCATGATGTGATATAAATTTTATATAGGCCGTTCGAGATCAATTGTCCGGATTTGGATGATTTGAAGAAGAAAGCAATGACCATGATGTCAAAAGGTTGGAGAGAACACAAGTACACCTTGTCTAGAGATTACATATTCTCTAGTACAAAGGGTGATCGTTCTTGGTTAACCTATACACATATTCAACGGGATAGATGGGAAATTCATGAGAGAAGAACCTTGGATAATGAGGAAAATGTAAGTGATTTAAATTATTTTTTATTTGTCTCTATATATTACATTCCTTTTAGTTTTAACATGGTTGTAACATCCTAAAAACTAGGATACGAAGGCGGAAAAACAAAGTAATGCATTGAAAAACAAAACACCACATCGAAAGAGCCGGGGTGGATATGGATTAGCGGCCCTTGAATAAGTGAAAGAACGTTTTGAAAGGGATGTTCAAATTGCCATCGATGGGGGATGAGTGAGGAAGAGGAGAGGTTGTCGGTCACACCGATCGATGTGCAAGAGATTGAACGTGTGATCTCTTCTTGAAGAGCCAGAAAAACAAAAAAAGTGGATACGATAAACCTCCGATTATTGAAGTCGCTAAACGAGTAGTAAGACTTTATTTATTAATTATAATTTCAATTAGTTTTATTATTTCCTTTCATTACTGTTCATGGAAGTGTATTTCATGTGTAGGAAAAGTTAAAAGCAAGACCAATTGGAGGGTTGATTCATTCCATCAGGGAAGCATGATGTCCTTCATGAGGCTACAAGTAAACCCGACCACCCCGGTCGTGCCAAGGGAGTGGGATCATTTTTGTCCCAAAGAGAGGCATTTAAGATAGTTCAATCCTACGATCGGGATAAACCGTCGAGATTCCACGTGTTGCAAAAGAAAGTCCTCATTAGAAATAAGAGGATAGAACAACATTCGAAAGTTGATCGAGCACACGGGGCTCTCGATACCAAAGAATTTAAATGATGTGACACCCGGTTGGATGCCACAGTCTAGAGGATCACGACACTCGCTGGGAGAAGTTGAGATGAACCAACAACCCATTCTTGATCCCCCAACAAATGAAAAAAAAATAACATTGTTAAAGCCATTGTGTCATCTAAAAACAAAGTTGGTTGAATTAAATTATGAGAAAAGTTTATATATAACCCCATATAATTCACATAAGTGCATATATAACCTTCTGATAATTAAAAGTGCAAATGTAACCCTAGATTATAAGTGAAAGTGCAAATATAACTTTTCCGACAACTTTTAGCCAGAATTTCAGGAAAAGACATTTTTGCCCTTCTAAAAAAATAAAAAATAATAATGTTATCGCCCTTGGCATCATTAATACCCAAATATTGTCTCCGAACCACCGCTGGGCCACCGATGCACCACCATCAGACCACTATCAGGCTATCGCTATGACACCGCCATAATCGATAGGGTTATATCAGAATATAATGAAAAGTGATAGGGTTAAATCAACACATTTCTAAAACTTATAAGGCTATATCAGCACATTTGTAAAATAATGTAGGGTTATATCAGCACATATAAAAACAAAGTGTCATATTAGTAAAAATTCAACGCCAACCACACGCAACCATCATTTCAACATCTTCTACCGATTGCTGACGTTCCAAAGTGTTATTTTAGTGGCAAAAAAAAAACCTTTGGCGAGGTTGACGCATCGGGAAATGAAGTGGAGGTGTGAGAACCTTTCAAAAATGGTATCTTCATCTGAATTCCCCTTAATTCACTAGATTAATGCAATGTTGAGTTCTATTCTTTGATTTTCTTTTTCTTCTTGTCACACGAATAGAGATATGCGGTATATATGGTATAAAATATAAATATATTGATGATATTTTGTTTATTTTGTTGAGTTTAGATCAAATTGATGATTGAATGACCTTTGGTGTTCTATGCGTAATTGTAATTTTGTTATTTTTCAACGGAGGGTTTTTAATGTTGATGGGTTTTGTTTTATCATTTGTGCTGATATAACTCTACACTTTTTTACGAATGTGTTGATGTAACCCTATAAGTTTTAGGAATGTGCTGAATGTACTAATATAACCTTACCCGGTCCAGTGGTGTTCGGGCGACGCTCCTGTGGCGGTCTGGTGGTGGTCCAAGGGTGGTCCGGTGGCGGTTCGGGGATGGTTCCCCAGTGGTCCGGGGATGGTCCCACGGTGGTCTTGGGATGGTCCCGCGGTGGTCCAATGGCGGTCCTGTAGCGGGTGAGGGTATAATTGTCCACCTAAATTTAGCTTTTTGTCCAAGGGTATTTTTGTCATTTTTGGAGAGGTCAACGCCGAATTTCTTACCAGAAGGTTATATTTGCAATTTCATTAACTAGTTAGGGTTATATTTGTACTTATTTATCTGAGAGTTATATTTGCACTTACTCAAGTATATAGGGCTATATTTGTATATATCCCTTAAATTATTTCATTGATAAGTATTTGGCTACAAATTTATTTTACATTATGTATGTTCTCCCTAACAATCTAGACATCGCATTTGTGTGATCTATACATTGATTGAGGTGAAAAGGGTAGGCGACTAAACCCTGTAGATGAAATTCTACACGAGTCGATGCAGCATCATCATTCTGTTCCAATTGGTGATGACATTTGTAGAGTTTCAATGGAGAACCCCAAAATCCTTAAAGCCTTATCACCAATTCCGGAAGGAGACTACAAGCGAGTAGGATCCGCACGGGGAATGTTTCTTCCATGGCCTCATCGCCTCATTTACATGGACCCAATCAAAGATTGCCATTTGAAGGAGACACCAATGACAATATCTAAGCTAATCTTTGAGGCGGCAAAGATTATGCAACCCTCTATCACCCAGGCACAGGTTATTAAGGAGTCGTCGCATTTCGTGAGGGCCTTGTATGATTTCATGGTCAAACACCAATGGAACTCAACTTACTTATTCTCGGGTTATGAATGCGTATTCGGTCAAAAGCAAGAAAGCATCGCATCATGGATCGACTTTGAAGACCTATGGAGGTGTGACCAAGTGAACGAGATGATAATTTCCATATACTTATTGCAAGTAATATAGCATTTCGCTTTGTGCAAATTATAAATAATTCCTGATCATTTCCTAATTGATGGGATCCAATTTCATTCCGAAGGTACATGTATTAATTTTCTAACCAAAGGGACAAGGGTTGGATAAAGTATTTATGCCTGGTATTTACTCAAGAAATCGAGTGTACTGTTTAGGAAGGGGTTGACTACATTCATAAAAGTTTTCGATGAACGGATAAAAAAGTATTCGTTTCACCATATATTGAAAGGTTATGGACAAACACTCATGTCATTTAAGCTAATCCATTAATATGTTTTTAAAAAAAAATATTTTTCTCCAATATTGTAAAGACCATTGGAGATTAATGTTTATTGTCCCCGACAAGAAGCGTTTTTACTGGATGGATCCTCTTCATTACTAACCCTTCCATGCGTTCGTTAAAATATTGGGTGACTCTATCGAATATCTGGGGAATAATGGTAATGAGGGTTTGGACCTGATAAAAATCAAGATGTGATTTTCTTTTCATGTCACGAAATTCTATTTAGTCACTAGTTATTGTAATTATATGTTACTGATTTAAATTGTATTTATTAGTACAAGAAACAAGCAAATACATGGGAATGTGGCTATTATGTAATGCTATACGCAGCGGAGTGTGTCCTACATGTGCGTGAGTATTACCTGGAAATCGACGAATTGAGTACTGAGATGATTTTTTCGAGAATGTTTTTAAGCAACGTAACATGTCATCCCAATTCTTATTTTGTTACTTTGGTTGTTTCACATATTTTTCCAAAGGTTTTTAAACCGTATTCACAAGATGATATCAGCAGTGCAAGAAATTGCTTGGTTAGATATCTTGTGTACTCCCGCTCCTCTTCAATTAGGAATCCCAATGTGGTATTATGAGAGACTAGTATTTGATGACAGAGCTATGCGGAATATATTTTTGATGACTTCTATTCCTATTTAGTGATTGTTTCTTTGTTAGCACAGTCTATATATTTTTTTATATCTAGTGTCATCTTCTCCTGTTTTTGTACAATCTGTAACAGTTTTACAAGGCTTGAGAAACCAATTTATAATGAAATATGTTGATTTTACCATCTTGTCCGATCGGAGTTCCGTATGAGGAACTACATTCTGTCTATACATCAATATTTTACATAGACCCGATATCATGTTCCTCCATCGGAACAAATAGATCAGAAACTGTTCTGGACTCGGAACTGTTTCTCCAGAAAATGCATTTCATGCATAAATAAACCCATGCATTTCCAGAATCAATCCCCGATGGGGGAACATGTTTTGAAGCCCAGACGATGTTCCAAGTTCGTAATTGCATTTCACCTGATGGTGTTTGATCAATATTTCCGCGCTCGGAACTCAAATATCAGTTCCTATAGGTAGTCTGAGACTCGAATAATCAATTCCGCACTCGGGACTGCTCATAAAGTTTGACTCTCGAACCACCTGTTCTGAGATCGGAACATATCAAAGACGGTTCCAACTCAACGAACAACGGTGGTTCATAACCACCGCCGTTAATGGTGGCTAATCAAAGGCGGTTTCCGAAACCAACTTTGATCACAGAGGATCAAAGGCGCGACCAGAGAAGTCTGACTTCTCTGGTCCAAAAGAATTGCCTTTAATAGGCCTATTCTCCACTAGTGTTAATATTATTCCCTATTAAAATTTGGCTGTATATTTGAATAGTTGTATAAGCAACAATATTATTGTGTGTGATATTGTTGGATTAGTTCTAAATATTAATTTTTTATTTGTCATTATTATGCAACATATTAATGGTCAAACATGTTTTTATATACCGTGAAAAATATTCTATGCAATTTAAATTAGGAAATAAACCTAATTTTACCGCAATAACTAAATAAATCAGGGTTGTCTAATTGCTAAGGTTAAGACTCGAGCAATAATATTCTTTACTAGTATGGAAAATTTTCACAAGGTAGATTTAGAAGGGGGGGAAATAGTTCACTGGGTAATTTCAGCATAAGTAAAATGCATAAAATGTTAGCCTACAAAATACTAGTGATAAGATATTATATATCGTAATAACGTTATATATAATTAAAAGAAAGACGCGCGACTAAATATGAAAACAGATTACAAGAATCCTATAGCAATTAATGTTTTCCAATTCATAATATTGTAAAAAAAAAACAATCAGATATCAAGATCAACATTGTTGCGGTTGCCCTCAGTCCCAGTATATCAGGGCTGCTTCATTTCAAACGTTGTGTTTTTTTTTGCTCGATAAGGTAATCTTGTTCTTCAATGTGTCACAGCGCTGTGTAATAGCTGTTTTGGCTTTGATCTCCATCAACTATTCGTTTGGTGATATCTTTAGACTTGATTGATTTGGAAATTTCTTCATTTATATGGGTTATTCAGGATTGTAGAAAGAGATGGAATCAAAAATTCGCATGAATGAGGTATGCTGCCAGACAACATCCATGGATTTGGCCACAATCCGTTACACTTGCAGGTACCATTTTAAAATTTCGAGCTTCAGCATATTTGCTCTCACTTAAAATTTGATTGAGTAGGCGCTGTGAAATTGGATTTATTAGGTGCTGAATTGAGTTTATTGGCGTTGAAATGTACTAAAAATTAGGTTCATTTGATGCTAAGTTGAGTTTATAATGTTGAAATGCGTTGAAAATAAATCCAACTAAAACAGGACCTTAGTTTGAGTTGTATGGGGATGCTTTATTGGGATCCCTAAATTCACGCTCTGGTTTTGGATTAAGTTCTTGTATATATTTTGAAATCCCTATATTTTGGCCACCTCTGTTGCATAATGTATTTGTTATTAATCTCATAGGAGTATTAATTATAGTTGGTGTGGGTTAATTAAAGCTTAATCCACGGTAATGTATGTATCAAACTCAAATTAGGTCTTGTACATTGATCAATTCCGTGTTTGTGTGCATACAAATTGCTAAGGCAAGAGTTTGTGTTGGGTATATTAAGTTACACTAAAAATACGCACGTGTTTTTAGTATTATAGGGCTTTTACTCTTTATTTGGTTGGCCTGTGTCTTTATTTCCACAGGATTACTAGTCCTTCGTGATACTGCAAATGTTGGAAAATTAATGTTTTCAACAGCAAACTGATTGGATTAATGAAGGGTTTGTAAAACAACAAATTAAGTTCATGCATGTTTTCGAACCCAAGCTGCCTGACTTTCTGGGAGCAGTGTCCTCACCATCCCTCCGATGTGCTACTGCTTAACTGCATGCATGTTTCTGTGTGTGCTGATGTTTCTGTGGCCCTCTTTTGTTTGGTTTGTGCATTTAAGCAATGATTCTCAATGGTGTTCGATGGTTTGTTTGGCCCAATTATTTATTATGCAGACAATATGAGTATTTATTCCGAATTTTCACTCCAGGTTTTGTGTTTTCTTTGTTCGCATCAGTTTTCGTCATGTCAGTTTTTATTTTTATTTGTTTTGCTCAAGGGTTTAAAGTTTCCTTCTGCCCAATTGTCTGGTATGCCAATAGCTAGTCAATGAGCCGTGTATTTATGCTCGCAATACTTCAGTGATCAATATCAGCTGTTACTGCTATTTAAGCATTCTTTCCCATGGCTGCATATGTTATGAACTTCTTTTGCTTACAGTCTTCCTTTTTTTCTTTACAAAGTTTTGTGATTTATTTGTTCTCCTCCTTATCAGTTTCTCTCTAGTTAATTGTTTTACTCAGTCGTTTGTGAAGTTTCCTCGCTTCGATTTAGATAGTCAATTTTCTTCTAACATTGTTTTCCTGTGTTTTGCTTCCTTAAGTTCACCATGCTCTTCTCCTGCTGAGATCATTGTGAGGGAACAGAAAGCTTTTGGTACAGCCAACAAGGGTATGAGTTTTGATATAGCTTCCATTATTTTCAATTTGAGTACCATATGCTAATCTGATTACGATGGGATTTTCTCTTTTGTCATAAATCTTTCTTTATCTCACGATCATCACCATTAAGTACCTTTGGTTCCCATATTCCTTAACTTTTGCAATCAAATCATTCAAGTTTCTTTACGCTTTCTGTAACTCTTCAACAGGAAATGATTGTAACCTCTTAATTTGTTTCTGGCAGGTTTGAAGAGAACAAGGGCAGAAAGGCCAATAACTGAAGAGTCTGAGCCTGCCACGACGAAGCACCCTCGCCATCGTCCTGGATGTGGATGCGTTGTGTGCAATCAGCGGCCGAGCAAGAAGGGGAAGCACTTAAGTCGAGGTAGGAAGAGGTGTCGATCAGGACCCAAAGCTGAAGTTTCCCAGAGTTATGCGGTTGAAGCTGCATCCATGCCAATTGGGAATGTAGCAGACGACATGTTGGCGGAAGCCTTAGCCGGGATAAGCATGGATTCGGTAATCCATGCAGCCAGCATGCCATTGGAGCTGTACTTGAGGGAAAACAAGAACATAATATGAAGAAGTAATTTGGGTTTGGTTCTTTTTGGGGAATTAATTATGATAAAGTTTACCTTTGCATTCACTAGACATTTTCTATAAGACATGTTTGTACGCAGTCAGAAAATTGGATATAGAAGCAACAATAATTTTACGAAACGGCACATGCTTTGCACAAAAGTACACATTGTCTGCAAAAAGTCGGCCCAATTTAATTTGAAATGATAAAATATGTCTTAACTAGCCTCCATGGCAAAATATGACCCACATATATTAACTCATAGTGAATTTGAACTCTTTTTTTTTTAATAAATTGGGATTTGAGGGTTCTCATCCCTTTTTCTATTAAGCTTCATTTTGCTCAATCTGCTACTGCAAGCAAATAATGTTATGGGATAAACGCATTTACACTGAAATCTAAGGCCCCGGTGGAAATAAGAGAGAAATACACAAAGACACTAGTCGATATTACAATTCTAAAGAAAGTCCTAAGTGACAATGAGAATGTAACACAAGCATAAGAGGTTTCCACTGAGTGGCTGTCTGATAGTACTAACCCAAACCACAAAACAAAACCGTAGCAACATCAAGTGAAACACGCACAAAATGCTCCATCCACACTTCTGATCAAATATCAAGACAATCAAAACGAAGAAAAATTGATGGTTCCCAGCTAACACTACTTCAAACTAAGGCTAATGTAACACTTTCTTTGCAACACTTACCTTGCAACACTTATTTAAAATGTTACAATAACTTATAAAGTGTTGCTTAAATTTTTGAAAAGTGTTACATAAATATTGAAAAGAATTACCTAAATTTTAAAATGTGTTACATTAGATCTAATTTAACATCACCTAAGGTAATACTTGTAAAAGTGTTACTTTAGGTGCTATTGTAACACTTTGAACCTATTGTAACACTTTTAC
>JAULKM010008665.1:0-31211 GCA_032355605.1 Rubia tinctorum | reverse complement strand
ATCGAAGAAACCAGGGACGGCTCAAAAACACATCTCAATGTCCGAGGGACGGGGAATTGGACACGGACGGATGAATAAACAAGCAATGGATCAAACATGCACTTCACCCCCCAAAACTTTTAGCACCAACTAAAATCGCAGAAAAAGGAGGAAAGACGGAAACCTACCGAGAAGCGATCGTCCGATCGTAGAATCCTCGTACGGCAACGATCAAGGCTCTACCGCCGGCATTGGGGGGAGCTTTTCCTATTCACGTACGGCATTCGGCCGACTGAGTTGCGTTAGTGTGTGCGGAAAGAGGACATGCTCTATGGACGGTGCGGAAGAAGGAGCGTCTGCGGTACAGTCCGGTGCAGTCCGGTGCGGTGCAGTGCAGTGCGGAAGGTAAGCAGCCGAAATGGTTTTCTCTGTTTCCCAGGTTTATGCTGATACCGCCGCGTCAAATTTTAAATCAACGCCCGAATTGCACAAACACCCTCGTAATTTTATTCATTTTCATCTATAAAACTATTAAATTTAACCTCCTATATTAGATTTGTCATAACATGTAATTTTAAATTAAATATACAAGTATGTCTCATATAAAATCGCCATATCATTAGACTAACAAAATATAAATAATTGAGAGTATGGTTAAATACAAAATATTTTTGTAATTAGTTTTTCTCGGGGAAGTTATCAAAACAATCATTTCTTCTACTCTCTTAAACCACGGGAAGTTATCAAAATAAACCCTAGAAATTCTTTAACCGGACCTTCATGATAGAGATCCACAACGGTTCCGTCGATGAAAAACAGGTGATACCTTCTGTAGGGCCTCTGCCACGACACCTTCGCATCGTACAAGTTTAGCAAGTAATGTTTCTACTAAGGTTGCAGATCCTTCGTCTCCGAGAACTCAAACACGTAGTGTCTTAGAGTTTCTTTCTGGGGCTATCACCGCAAGTTGGATTCAATGCAAAAGAAAATGACGCACTACCAGGATTAAGCTGAGTACCACCAACGTATAGTTGAGAAGCACCATGTCTTAGCGGATTAATATCTCAAAGCCAGAAGTATATTCAATTTTTGCTGCTTTTTCCCGACACTTGTTGTACCATTGATGTTAATTTCAAAGCGCATTCTTTTGAAGAAACGACATGAGGAAAGATACAAGGGTCGATCATATGCACCTCTTGTTAGCACAAACGACTCTTATGAATCAGAGGTAGAAAGTGCTTCACGCGGCCATGAATAATTTGATTTCAATGAAGTCTTAGTGCATCAATTGATCCTCACAATAGAGTTTGCCCTCGGAGCTGTCTCTAATACAACTTCGTATCTATGCATTTGGGCACTTAGGCTTGCACATTCTTTAACTTTTCAATGTATTTTATTAGAAGATTCTGCCTCTGGAAAACAAAAATCTTGTGGAAAGATAAAAATATAATCTTTATATTCTTCTCATCAATTTGTGCACTGTGTGTGCACTGGAGCTAGAGCAGAAGCCTTTGCAAGACTTTTTTAGGGATGGATGTCAAGTCAATTTAATTGAATTTTAGAACCAAAAATTGACCCGATGATAGTAATAACCCAATTAAATCAATTCAAAAATAAGGGTTGATTTTTGAGTTAAAACTGAACTGTATTGAACAATCCAAGTTAGTATTTAACTGGAGGAAAAATTAAAACATGACACAATTTTCAAAAGTATTAATGTAGTTCAACCAAACTTCAAGTGTTCACTATAAGAAATTACTTCATTTTTTATTGAGTTTTTTCCTCGGTTATTAGCCCTGAAATTATCGAGGTGAATATCCGAGTAGTAAAAAATGCTTTAACCTCGTTTTTTCCAAAAAAAAATTAAGGCAAAAAGATGGCCAAATACCGTGTCCAAATGGCCTCTGAAGTCAAATGTTGAAGCGGATCAAAACCTCGAACATACGGTGTTCGACGTCAGTGTCACCAACGTCATAAACGACAGTGAACCGATCTCTCATATGTATCCAATAACGGACACATGATGTGTGATATGATATGGGATCTGATACCTTGTTGATGACGGATCCTTCAATCATTCTAACAAAAAACTAAAAAATGCAGTCGACGTCGGCTCTACTTTCGATTATCCATATAAACTTGGAATTGCAATTTTGGCTTGCAAATAAAGCTACAAATAAAGAGCTATTAAGCTAATAAACATATTACAAGTCTTAAATCCAAGAAGAAATGACAAATGTATCTGAAAGCCAAATCCAAAATGCCAACAACACATTCAATAAAATCCAATAAAATCCTAATTTAAGACAAAAACCTAGGTAAAAGTCCCAACCACATAGCCAAAACAAACTACATAAAATATCGAGTTGAGGGTTCCCCTTCAAACCTGGACCGACTTCGATGCAAGAGCTGTACAACCATTGTCACCTAGGGATCAAGAGATAACCGACATTGGTTTTGTATAGCGTACGTGATTGGATTTAGGCAGCAACGATTGTTGCACTAGCGAATGAGGCACCCGCGTCAATGAAGCTTCCAATGGAGGCCGAGTTCGACAATCATAATGGATTCTCCTAATCCACTAGGGAACGGTTCTCCCGGATGTATGGGCTCTAGCTTCTGGTGGCAGTAAAGGCAGAGACCGACGGTCTTTGCAGTGGTCGGAGCGGCGATGGAGGGTTGCAGCTGGTCTAATATGGGTTAAGGGTGGGAGGGAGAAGTGTATAGTTAGGAGAGAATAAATCTTGGGTAGCGAGAAGGGTAGAGGTATGAAAGAGTAAGGTTTCATACTTTATACAGTAAGAGATTTTAACTGCGAGATTGAACTTATGAAAAGCTAATAATGGTTTGGATTTATCAAAAATAGATAAATGTATATTTACTTTATTTTATTTTAGAATTCATGTAATTATTACATTTTTATTTTAATATTTGTTTCTTGTTTTAAAAATATAAAATTTTGAATTTTTCGTAAAATTATTTGTATCTGCCTTCATTATTAACATATACATATTTTTATTATATTCACATTCAAAATAAAACACATTTATAATGTTGTCGAGTAGACTATAACAAGTATTCAGTATAAAAACATTAATATCTATATTTGAAAACTCAATATAGCTATTAGTTTATACTATCAAAAGTTAAGAAATCATTGACTGATGATAATATAAAGTTGATATGGTTTAGTTAAATTCAAAACTTAGTTATTAGTGTTTATATATAGAATGACAATTAAGGGTTGACTGTCAATTAGTTGAAGTTAAATCTTAGTTATTAGTGTTCGTATTTATAGACCCACAATTCAATTACTTGAAGTCAACTTAGTTATTAGTGTCAAATATAGAACGACAACTATTGGTTAACAGTCGATTAGTTTTTTCAATCAAAAGCTCATCATCGATGAGCAGGGAACCATTTTGAACCAAATGGGGAATTACAAAAGGTTAATGTAGTTGACCTCCTAATCTATCAAAAGAGATGAATACATGATATGAACTGATTGTAGAGGTTTATAGTTTGTGTTTCCATTTCCAAATCACCCTTGTGTTAGATTCTGAATGTCCAGGCAGACCATAACTCCCATAATTCTAATATATTTAATCTCACACTAGAATCCTTATCTTCTTGAAGTGAGGAAACAGGTGGTCTTTTCTTAACAAAAAAAAGTTAAAATCAAATCTTAGTTATTAGAATTAGTTTATAGAACTTTAAGTAAGGATTGGCCGTCGATTTGTTAAAGTCAAACCTCAATTATTAGTGTTCATATTTAGAGCCAAAATTGAGGGTTAATTTTGATTATTCGAAATCAACTTAGTTATTAGTGGTTAAACGGTCGAAAGTGGCACAATTAGGCTTGCTAAAGAATTAATCGGTCATGTCGGGTAGCCAAATTCCCTCACCTTCTGTTAGTGTCCCACATTGGTGGTTGAAAGAGTTACGAATCGATATATAAGATCATGAGTCACTTCTACGTAGAACCAGTTGGTTTTATGATATGAGCCCATTATTCTAGTATGGTATCATAGCCTAACCCCAATCCTCTCATCAAAACCCTAAAACCTTATTTTTTAGCAACCGGCCATCCCCCTAAATTGTGCTTCCTCCATCTCTCCTACATTTTAGCCGCTGACCACCCACCCTATAATGGGTCTTGACGACATGTTTTCCACCAACTCTGGAGTTCTAAATGCTACTACTGATCAAACCCCACTGTTAAGCTCTCTGCTCTTGAGTTTGTCTTGATCGAAATAATTATTCTCTATGGCATCAATCCATTAAGTCTGTTCTTGTCGCCCATGATCTTGATTCTTTTCTTGTTCTAGGTTTGGTCCCGCCTGAGTTATTGGAAGTCTCTTCTGATTCATCCAAGTTTCCCTTAAGCCCTAATCTGGCCTTTGCTACGTGAAAGATGAAGGATTGCTTAGTTTTATTATATATTCAATCCACAATTTCTACTTCTCTGCTTGCTCATGTTGTTCATGCAGTTACTACCTCATACGCATGGCTGTTCTTGGAGCAGATGTTTCATGCGCAGATTCACGCTAATTTAATGCATATG
This sequence comes from Rubia tinctorum, assembly GCA_032355605.1. Lineage (NCBI taxonomy): Eukaryota > Viridiplantae > Streptophyta > Magnoliopsida > Gentianales > Rubiaceae > Rubia > Rubia tinctorum. Next base: position 26,668 of record JAULKM010008665.1, on the reverse strand, counting down.
AAGTATCAATTTCAGACCTTTCCCAAGGGCTCTCTCTCCATTCTGTAATATATGGAGAAGAAGCGTTCTTTTTCTGATTGTTTGGTAGAGTGCTCTTATTTTATTTCCGATGATGAGTTTAATGAATGTGTTCTTCATGGTCTTGATGCTTCGTATTCGGGGTTCCGTATGGCCTTTAATCTTCGACCTGGTTTTATTTTGTCGCATGAACTCCTTGGAAAGCTTCTTGAGGAAGAAGCTTGTATTCAAGATCAAATCCAGCGGTCTCTACCTTTGCCGCTAACGTTGCCGTATGATCAACTTCAGCCGCTTCGGATTCGGCACTTGTTCCCTCTCCGGCCACTTTTCAGTGCTAGATTTGTTGTTGTGAGGATCATGAAGCTCTCAACTGTTGGTAACATCTGAATGTGACTAAATTACCTGCTACTCATCCTTGACTATTCGGCGGTGGAGCGCAGGAAACCTGCAGTCAACACCATGTGTACTCAACTTCTGTTTCTCATCCTCTGTCAGCTCTTCATGATCCTGATTGGTTTTTCAACTCTGGTGCAACCAATCATGTCACCTCTGATTTTGGCAACCTTTGTGTTCACTCAAATTACTCTGGTAATTTAGGCTTGCAAGTTGGCAACAGTACGTCATTTCCTATTACTCATTTGGACTCATCTATTTTGCCATCATCTACTCAACCTCCCCATGCTCATAATATCCTTTTTGTTCCTGATATTCTAAAAATATTTTAAGTGTCTCTTAAATTACTTCTGACAATAATGCTTATATGTTATTCTTTCCCAGTCATCGTCTTGTTAAGAATCGACAAGGTCAAACTCTCCTGACCAAAACCATTTAGAATGGCCTATTTCGACTCAAACATCCCGTCATTTTGGCTTCTCCGATTTCCCGTGTCTTTCTTGGTGCCAATAATGATCTTCAATCTTGGCATGAACGTCTCGGTCATCCTTATGGGTCTTCCCTTAAGCGTCTTATTTCTCATTTTCAATTACCAATGTCTCAAAATAATGTAAATAGTATTTTGTGAGCCTTGTCAACTTGGTAAAAACCATCGTTTACCTATTTCTCATGTTCATGAACCTAGTTCGGTTCCATTTGACTTGGTGTATACTGATGTTTGGGACCCTGCCCCTATTTCTTCATTTAATGGAAATCGTTATTTTCTTATTTTTGTTGATGATCGTACGAAATTTGTATGGATTTATTTTCTATCTCAAAATTATCAAGTACTTAATTATTTTTAGCTTTTTCAAAAAATGGTTGAAACCCAGTTCAGTTCTAAAATTAAAACATTTTCAATCTAGTTGGGGTGGTGAATTTTGTTCAGTCTCATCATATCTTCAGTTGAAAAGCATTGCACATCGTGTCTCTGCTCCCCATACCTAGTCTAAAAAAATAGTGTTGTTGAAAGTCATCCTAAAACAATTGTTGAAAAGGGTCTTTCCCTTCTTCCCGAGCTCGGATGCATACCTCCTTATGGGAGCATGCCTTTCATAACTATACTGCCTTGTGCGAAATAAGGAGCGTTATGCGGTGCGGTGCGGCGCAGTGCAGTGAGGAAGGTAACACGGCCAAAATGGTTTTCTCTAATTTCCAGGTTTATACGGATACCGCTGCGTCAAATTTTAATATAAAACCGTCATATGATGACACTAACAAAATATAAATAACATAGAGTATGATTAAATACAGAATATTTTTGTAATTAGTTTTTTTTCGCGAAATTTATCAAAACCATCATTTCTTCTACTCTCTTAAACCACAGGAAGTTATCAAAATTAACCCCAGAAATTCTTTAACCGGGCCTTCATGACAAAGATACAGAATGCCTCCGTCGACAAAAACATGTGATGCCTTCTGTAGGTCCTTCTGCCACGATACCTTCGCATCGTGCAGCTTCACCAAGTAATGTTTCTGCTAGGGCTGCAGATCCTTTGTTCCCGAAAACTCAAAAAATTAATGTCTTAGAGTTCCTTCTGGGGCTATCACAGAGCCGGACGAGTTGGATTCAATACATAAGAAAATGGCGCACTACCAAGATTTAGCTGAGTACTATCGGCGTATGGTTGAGAAGCACCGGGTCTTAGCGGATTAGTATAGTGTTGTCAGAGGTATTTCTGTTGCTCTTCCTGACACTTGTTGTTCCATTGATATAAATTCCAAAGTACCTTCTCTTGAAGAAATAACATGAGGAAAGATACCAGGGTCAATCATATGCACCTCTTGTTAGAACAAAGGCCTCTTATGAATTAGAGTTAGAAAGTGCTTCACACGGGCATGAAGAATTTGATTTAGTGTATCAATTGATCTTCACAATAGAGTTTGGTGTTGGAGCAGTCTCTAATACAACTTTGTATCTATGCGTGTGGGCACTTAGGGTTGCACATTCTTTAACTTTTCAGTATATTTTATTAGAAGATTCCGCTTCAGGAAAAAAATCTTGGGAAAGATAAAAAGATAATTCTTTATATTCTTCTCATGAATATGTGTTCTGTGCGTGCACTGGAGCTAGAGTAAAAGTTTTTGCAGGACTTTTTTAGGGATGGATTTTAGGTCAATTTAATTGAATTTCAGAACAAAAAATTGACCCGATGAGGGTAATAAAATGATTAAATCAATTCAAAATAAAGGTTGATTTTTGAGTTGAAACTTAATTGTATTGAACAATCCAAATTAGCATTTTACTGGTGGAAAAATTAAAACATGACCCAATTTTCAAAACTATTAATGCAGTTTAACCAAACTTCAAGTGTTCACTACAAGAAATTGGACCTTTTACTTCATTTTTTCAAGAGTTTTTATCCCGGTTATTAACCCTGAAATTATCAATGTAAATACCACGGTAGAAAAAAAATACTTTCACATCGTTTTTCCAAAAAATTGGGGTAAGAATATGGGAAAAAACCTAGTCCAAATGGTCTCCGAAGTCAAATGTTGAAGCAGATCAAAATCTTGATCATACGATGTTCGACGTCAGTGTCACCAACATCGTAAATGATAGTGAACCGATCTCTCATATGTATCCAATATCGGACACATGACGTTGGATCTGATATGAGATATGATACCATTCTATTGTCGGATCCTTCAGACATTCGAACATAAAATAACTGAAAATGCAGTAGATTCTAGCTCTGCTTTCGATTGTTTATGTAAGCCCATAATTGCAAATCAGCTTGAAAATAAAGCTACAAATACATAATTATTAAGCTAATAAATATATTACAACACTTAAATCCGAGAACAAATGACAATAATATCTGAAAACCAAATCCAAAATACCAACACATTCAATAAAATCCAATAAAATCCTAATTCAAGGCAAAAAAAAAAACTGGCTAAAAGACCCAAACACATAGCCAAAACAAACTACATAAAATTGTGAGTTGAGGGTTCTACTTCAAACCCGGACTGACTTCGACGCAAGAGCTACAAAATCATTGTCACCTAGGTACCAAGAGATAGCCGACATCGGTTGTGTATTGCATGATTGGATTTAGGCAGCAACTGTCGTTGCGCTAGTGAAAGAGGCACCTGCATTGGTGGAGCTCCCAATGGAGGCCGAGTTTGACGATCATAACGGATGCTCCTAATAAAGCAGGGAACGATTCTCCCAGATATACGACCTCCAGCTTCTGGCGGCTAGTAAAGGCGGAGATCGACGGCCTTTGCAGTGGTCGAAGCGGAGACGGAGGGTTTCAGCTGGAAAGATCTATGGGTTAAGGGTGGGAGGGAAAAGTGAGGGGTCGGTTAGGGAGAAGTGTATAGTAAGGAGAGAATAGAGCTTGGGGGTAGAGAGAAGGGTTGAGGTATGGGAGAGTAGGGTTTCATACTTTATTCAGTTAGAGATTTTAACGGTTGAGATTGAACTTATGAAAGCTAATAATATTTCAGATTTATCAAAAATAGATAAATGTATATTTACTTTATTTTATTTTAGAAATCATATAATTATTACATCATTTATTTTAATATTTTTCTTGTTTTAAAAAATATTAATATTTGAATTTTTCATAAAATTATTTTTATGCTAATTTATTATTAACATATACATATTTTTATTATATTCACATTTAAAATAAAATAAATTTATAATATTTTTGAGTAGACTATGATAAGTGTTCAATATTAAAACGTTAATATCTAGATTTGAAAACTCAATATAGTTATTAGTTTATATCATAAGTTAAGAAATCATTGACTGATGATAATATAAAGTTGATATGGTTTATTTAAACTCAAAACTTAGTAATTAGTGTTTATATATAGAACGACAATTAAGGGTTGAACGTCAATTAGTTGAATTTAAACCTTAGTTATTAGTGTTCATACGATTACTTGAAGTCAACTTAGTTATTAGTGTCAAATATAGAACGACAACTAATGGTTAACCGTTGATTAGTTTTTTTCAATCAAAAGCTCATCATCGATGAGCATGGATTATTTAATGGATCCTCTAACCATTTTGAACCAAATAGGGAATTACAAAAGGTCAATGTAGTTGACTGTCTTATCTATCGAAAAAGATGAATACATGATCTGAACTGATAATGGGGGTTTATAGTTTGTGTTTCCATTTCCAAATCACCCTTGTGTTTGATTCTAAATGGCCAGGCAGACCACAACTCTCATAATTCTGATCGATTTAATCTCAAATGGGAATCCTTATATTCTTGAAGTGAGGAAACATATGGTCTTTCCTTATCAGGAAAATAAAAGTTAAAATTAAATCTTAGTTATTTGCATTAGTCTATAGAACTTTAAGTAAGAATTTACTGTTGATTTGTTAAATTCAAACCTCAATTATTAGTGTTCATATTTAGAGCAACAATTGAGGGTTAATGTTGATTACTTGAAATCAAGTTAGTTATTGGTGGCTAAACGATCAAAAGTGGCACAATTAGTCTTGCTAAAAAATTGACCAGTCACATTAGGTAGCCAAATTCCCTCACCTTCCAGTTTTTACACTGATGTTCAACAACTAGTAAACCAAAATCATAAAGATTAGACTAACTATTTTGCACTACCACCTACAATGAAAATGCAGTCACCGCACAATTAGCGCACATTTCTATATTGAAATTCTTCACGCATCCCAATTAAATTTCCCAATAGAACATTAAAAGCCTGGCTTCTTTGTACCTTATAAATTAAATATTATATGGATGGTGCAGAATAGAAGCTGCGGGGAAGAGAATGTTATGGTTTGCAATGCAGTGCAGTGCAGTCACGGAGCGCATCATACACGCTTTTCTCTCTTTTCTAGGTTTATGCACAAACCGATGCGTTAAGTTTTCAATCAATGGCTCAATTGCACAAAAAATCATCATAATTTAATTTTATCTATAAAATTATGTGATGCGTCTACGAACCAATCAAACCCCACCATTGATCCCCCAATCCAAATATGCAACCTACGAGGGAAAACAAGCCCCGAAGCATTTCAGGGTGAAACTTTCTGATGTCAAAATCAGTTTTGCCCTCCAAGCCAAGAAAAGGTGAATAGAGAGAGAATGAATGAAATAAATGACATAAATTTTTATTTATACTACCTAAACCTTAATATTCATTGTCCTTCGCCTAATCTCTTTCCTTATCTAGTAGGGAGGCCTAATGATGACTCATCCTCATGTGGTCCCCATTATACTATTTTGGGTCTTTAAGTTTCCTTTAAAAGGTTGGGCTTGTTGTCCCATGTGAAGTCTTAGTCTAGTGTATCATCATAAACCCTCCCAAAGTATTCTTCTTACTTAGAAGAGGCATACCTTCGAAGGATTGGGCGATTGAAGGTATCAAAGATTCTGATGCCTCTCTTCGAAAGCGACTGTAAACTAATCTTCAAGATTTATTTATATCAGATGAACACTTAGGTTTTCTCTAATGATTCTAATTTTTAAATTTCTAGGGACGCGCATGGAAGAGAAAATAACGGGAACATGGGGTACGTGAGTGTATCATAAATAAGATCTCCTACCCATTTACGTCTTTTCAGACCCCTCTTTTCCCCAGGTAATCATTACTTCTTTCTCTCTCTCTCTCTCTTCCTCCCTTGTTTTTCCAAACCATTCTCCTCTTTCATTTATTTTCTCCTTTTTGCATGTTATATTCAAAGCTTTTTCAACTCAAGATTTTTCTCTCAACCCGGAGTCTTCATGTTTCTCTATTTCCGTCTTCAATCTCTAACAAGTATCCATGGCTTCCTCTTCTATCCCCCCAAGATTTTGAAAATACCCTTCCTCTCAATCTCCCCCCACGATGAATCCCGAGAGAGACGGTGGTGAAGGAGAGAATTTTTCGGGAAATACTTTCTCAGACAATGTAGAATTACACTTTTCCGGTGAGCTTTCCCCGAAATCTAATAGGTTTTTGGCTGACTCAGGACCGGTGTTATCCTAGATCCCATCGAGTTTTACAAATTTCATACTGGAGGGGATTTCGCTAGGGAAGAATCCTCTAGATTAAGTGGTGGTATGGGTGAGGGTTTTTGGGACAATCGAGCGATGGTCCTGAACCTGTAGATGCTCCTAGTAGTTAAAAGCCTAAGAATGTAATCTTATATGTTTCATCGAGAGAAATTTTGTAGTCAAGAAACGCCCTACTGGCATACCGGTATATTTGAGTTGGATATACCCTTTTGAGAGATATATGAAAATCTTTAAACATTTTGTCAAGTTTCAATACAGACCAAATGCAAGTATTGTGCAACATTATGTGGCGGAAGAGGTCATAGAGTTTTGCACCGATTATTTGAAGGAAGTTGATTCAGTGGGTGTTCCCAATTCTCGACACGGTGGTCGAGTATGATATGAATCTCCTTGCGAAAACTCCGGATTGTGGGATTAAAATCTTTGACCAAATGAAGGGATCTGCAAACCCTCACTAGAAAGCACGAATTGATCACCAACTAGCCCTCAGGATTAATGCTCAACTAAAAAAATTGCTCGTTAACTAGCCCGCATGATTAACTCACAAATAAAGGGTTCTTTGTTCACTAACTAGCCCACGGGATTTGTTCACAAAGGGTAATGATACCCCGCACAATTAAGCAACAATGAAAATTATTGCTCGCAAGCAATAAACTCAAAAATCTGAATTTTTGATTGATAATAATGTGTAAAATTTCGTGGATGACCTCCCCTATTTATAGGGTATAATTTGGCCCATACAAATAGTAACTGAAAAGAATTATGGCAGCTTTAGGAAAGTAAAACAATATCCAACTAAAATATCTAAAATAAAATGAGTATATATGTCTGAAATTTATTCAAGCTAATCTTGAATAAATATTGTCTTTTCTAATGTTGTCAAATCTAATTCTAGTCAAATCAAAACGGCTAAATTACAATTTCTAAATTACCTCTAAATATGAGCACACTACCTTATTTTAAAATATCCAGTGGAAAAAATATTATAGTGTTAAACTCCTAAAAATACTAAATTAAGAAAAACATAATAAATTATATTTTTGACATCTTATCAAAACCGCTGAGGAGAAAATAATTTTTTTAATGCATATACCCTATGCCCAAAGGCTGCACATTTAGGATGAAGAGTTCTATAAAAGCAATATCAAAAAATAATTGGCAATGCCTGACCTGTAATTTGCAGGTTATACCTCGTTGTACCACTCTATTTCCACATTGGATGCTGCATCCGCATTTTCGCCAACATTCTTTCACAAACTTTCCAACCAGATGGCCTTTGTCAGGAAGCCTTCTTCACCCTCTCCAATGGACAATCTTGGCAGTAAAAATGGAAGTGCTTTTCTGATTCTACATGCATCGAAACACAATCAACTAAGAAATCTTCTTTGAGGAGCCCTTCTGATGTGTAAGCGAATTCTCCTCTGGTTTCACGCGACGCATTCACTGGGCAGAGACGATAGACAGTCACCAGTACAAGTTGCACAGCAGTCCTCGTCTGAAATACGAGCCAGTAACGCTTTCACATACGCTGATTTATAAACCGTGTTTTGAGGAATGTAAACAAACCCCTTTTCCAGTCTCATCTACTAATGAAATGCACACATTTTCAGTAGCCTTTGATAAATCGTGGACTTCGTTAATCCCGATGCTCTTCATTGCACTGAAAGCCTCTCCGAATTCTTCCTGACTTGGATTATCCTCTCCCACAAGTGTCCTAGAACAATAAAAAGTTATCGGAAATGCAAAATTTGTTTTGAAAGTCACAAAACTGTACCAAAATCATCCAATATAATTCCATTCAACAACTAATTAAATGTCAAACGCCTGAAAGTGGCACAATTACGCTTGCCCAGAAATTGACTGGTCGCGTTCGATATCCAAATTCCCCCACCTTCCAGTATTTACACTGACATTCAAAAGCTAGTAAAACGAAATCGTAACGAACTTAGGCTAACTATTCTGCACGGTCTCCTAAAATAAAAATGTAGTAACCGCACGAGCAGTGCACATTTCTACACCGAAATTCTTCGTGCAAACCAAATAAATTACCCAATGAAACATCTAAAAGCCAGCTTCTTTTTACCTCAAAACAAAACAAACCAGGTACAAGTCAAAAACACATCTCAATTTCCAAGGGACGGGGAATGAGATACGAACGGATGAATAAAATAGCAACGAATCAAACATGCAGTTCACCCCCTAAAACTAAAATCGTAGAAAAGGGGGAAGACGGAAACGTATGGGAGAAGAGATCATCCGATTGTGCTTCGATGGTGTGCCTGCATTAAATGTGTGGTGTACTTAGAATTCCCACCCTACATTTTCTGATAGATCTGTGTGATTGGATTTTGAATAAGGTCGGACTATCCAGATGATGCAGTTTCAAACATGGAAAATCTGATGACTGCTCTGATTAGGGGAGCTGACAGATTATCATTAGATGTTCTGAGGCCACTACTAATGAGCATTGGGTAGTCTACCTTCCCATACATCTCTAAACTTTTATGCTTCTTCTCATGTTATGTTCGGATGATTGACTTGTGCTGTCACCTTCCAGCAGTTTAGCAAGGAAGCACCTGGAGGAGTGTTCCGTGCAAGTGAAACCATACCTGATTCGTATGGTTGAAGAACTGCTGAAGATAAGGTAATGTGACATTTCCCTCACACCCTAAGTTAGTGCGTGAGTGTGTGCGGAAAGAGAAGAGGCGATATGGACTGTGCAGAAGAGGGAGCGTTGTGCGGTGCAGTGCAATGCAGTGTGGTGAGGAAGGTAACGCCGCTGAATCAAATTTTAAATCAACGGCCGAATTGCACAAACACCCTTGCAATTTTATTCGTTTTCATCTATAAAACTATTTATATTGATTATTATTAGTTGACCTCCTATTAGATTTAATATAACATGTAAGAGTCTGTCTATTGAAAGACGGTTTTTCCATAAACCATAGAAAAACCAAAGTTTAAACTGCAAATTAAAATAAATGAAGATAAAAAAAATTGGGTTGCATTCATTGGGTCATAAAAATTATAATTATTGTACATTGGATAATAAAACTTTAATATTGCAACTAAAATCTTTTATCTTTTTATTAATCTAATTAAACTCATCTTTCCATAAACCTATGGAAATGCCGTTTTTCAAATACTTTACAAACATGTAATTTTAAACTAAACATACAAGTATGTCTTATATAATTAGGCAAACAAAATATAAATAACAGAGACTATGATTAAATACAAAATATTTTTGTAATTAGTTTTTCTCGGGGAAGTTATCAAAACCGTTATTTCTTCTACTCTTAAACCATGGGAAGTTATCAAAATGAACCCCATAAATTCTTTAACCGGATCTTCACGACAGACATCCAGAATGGCTCCGTTAACGAAAAATAGGTGATGTTCTATACGGTCTTCTGCCACGACACCTTCACATTGTACATTTTTAGCAAGTAATGTTTCTGCTAGATTTGCAGATCCTTCGTCCCAAAAAACTCAAACACGTAGTATCTTAGAGTTTTTTTTCTGGGGGGTATCACCGAGTTGAACGAGTTGGATTCAATACAAAAGAAAATGACGCAGTACTAGGATTTAGCTGAGTACCACCGACGTATAGCTGAGAAGCAACAACATGAGGAATGAGATCATGATCGATCATATGCACCTCTTGTTAGCACAAAGGACTATTATGAATCAGAGGTAGAAAATGCTTCACACGTGCATAAAGAATTAGATTTCAATGAAGTTTTAGTGCATCAATTGATCCTCACAATAGAGTTAATTTTTTTCTTGGAGCAGTGTCTAGTACAACTTTGTATCTATGCATATGGACACTTAGGTTTGCACGTTCTTTAACTTTCCAGTGTATTTTATGAGAAGACTCTTCTTTTTGGGGGGGGGGGGACCGAAGGATAGATAAAAAAATATATATAATTATTTATATTCTTCTCATCAGTTTTTACGTTATGCGTGCAATGGAACTAGAGCAGAAGTCTTTGCAGGACTATTTTAGGGATGGATGTCAGGTTAATTTAATTGAATTTTATTTGATTTGATTCACTTTAATTGAGTTGGCCTTTTTAAAACCAAAAAATGACCCGATGATGGTAATAACCCGATTAAATCAATTCAAAATAAAGGTTGATTTTTGAGTTAAAACCGAATTGTATTGAACAATCCAAATTAGTATTTAACTAGAGGAAAAATTAAAACATGACATAATTTTCAAAAGTATTAACGCAGTTTAACCAACCTCCAAGTGTTCACTACAAGAAATTGCACATTTTACTTCATTTTTTCATGAGTTTTTACCTGGATTATTAACCCTAAAATTATCGAGGTAAATACCCCACTAGCAAAAAATCACTTTTACCTCATTTTTTCCAAAAAAAACTTACCGAGGTAAAAAAAGGACAAAAACCAAGTCCAAATGGTCTCTAGAGTCAGATATTGAAGCAGATCAAAACCTCGACCGTATGGTGTTCGACGTTATGTCACCAACATCGTAAATGACTGTGAACCGATTTCTCATATGTATCCAATATTGGACACATGACGTTGGAACTTATACATTGTTGATGTCGGATCCTCCAATCATTTGAACAAAAAATTACTGAAAATGCAGTCGATTTTGGCTCTGCTTTCGGTTGTTCATGCAAACCCGGAATTACAAATTTGACTTGCAAATAAAGCTAAAAATACATAACTTTTAAGCTAATAAATATGTTACAAGTCTTAAATCCGAGAAGAAATGACAACAATATCTTAAAACCAAATCCAAAATACCAACAACACATTAACCAAATCCAATAAAATCCTAATTCAAGGCAAAAAAAAATTAGCTAAAAGTCCCAAACATATAGCCAAAACAAACTACATAAAAGAGAGAGTTGAGGGTTCCCCTTTTAACCCAGACCGACATCGACGCAAGGGCTGCATAATTGTTATCACCTAGGTATCAAGAGATAACTGACATCGGTTGTGTATTGATTGATTGGATTTAGGCAGCGACGGTCGTTGCATTAGAGAAGGAGGTGCCCGCATCGGTGAAGCTTCCAATGGAGGTCGAGTTCGACGATCATGATGGATTCTCCTAATCCAACAGGGAATGGTGCTCCCGAATGCATGAGCTCCAGCTTCTGGCGGCAGTAAAGGGAGGCGGAGACTGGCAGACTTTGTTGTGGTCGGAGCGCCAACGGAGGGTTGCAGCTGGTCAGATCTACGGGTTAAGGGTGGGAGGGAGAAGTGAGGGTTTGGTTCGGGAGAAGTGTATAGTTAGGAGAGAAGGGTAAAGGTATGAGAGAGAAAGGTTTCATACTTTATACATTAAGAGATTTTAGCGATTGAGATTAAACTTATAAAAAGCTAATAATGGTTCGGACATATCGAAAATAATAAATGTATATTTACTTCATTTTATTTTAGAATTCGTATAATTATTACATCTTTTATTTTAATATTTCTTTCTTGTTTTAAAAAATATCGAAAATAATAAATGTATATTTACTTCATTTTATTTTAGAATTCATATAATTATTACATCTTTTATTTTAATATTTTCTGAATTTTTCGTAAAATTATTTGTATGTGCCTTTATTATTAACATATACTACATATTTTTATTATATTCACTTTTAAAATAAAATACATTTATAATGTTGATGAGTAGACTGTAATAAGTGCTCGGTATAAAAACATTAATATCTAAATTTGAAAACTCAATATAGTTATTAGTTTATATCAAAAGTTAAGAAATCATTGACTGATGAAAATATAAAAGTTGATATGGTTTAGTTAAACTCAAAACTTAGTTATTAGTGTTTATATATATAACGACAATTAAAATTGACCATCAATTAGTTGAAGTTAAAGCTCAGTTATCATTGTTCATATTTATAGCGATAATTCGATTACTTGAAGTCAACTTAGTTATTAGTATCATATATAGAACGACAACTAATGGTTAACCGTCAATTAGTTTTTTCAATCAAAAGTTCATCATCGATGAGAAGAGGTTATGTAATGGATCCCCTAACTATTTTTAACCAAATAGGAAATTACAAAAGGTTAATGAAGTTGACCGCCCTATCTATCGAAATAAAGGAATACATGACATGAACTGAGTACGGAGTTTATAGTTTGTTTCTATTTCCAAATCACCCATGTTTTAGATTCTGAATGGCCAGACAGACTATAACTCCCATAATTCCAATCGATTTAATCCCAAACTGGAATCCTTATCTTCTTGAAGTGAGGAAACAGATGGTCTTTCCTTACCAGAAAAAAAAGTTAAAATCAAATAATAGTTATTAGTATTAGTTTATAGAACTTTAAATAAGGATTGACCGTCGATTTGTTAAAATCAAACCTCAATTATTAGTGTTGCAAAAAACAACAAATATATAACGCACGCAAGAAATTAACGATGAGTCTACTAGCAATTGGCAAGATAAAAAAAATCAAAGAAAACAAGAACACGAGATTTTACCCAGGCTTGGTGTATCTACCTACTTCCGGCAAGAATGGTTCCACTAGATCAACCAATGAGATTACAAGGATTACAATCCACCAAGAATTTCTCCTTTCTCTCAAGTTTTCTCTCAAAGAGTGTGTTCTAAGAGTTATTCTATTTTCTCCTACTTTCTGTCCACTGCTATTGACCGTAGCTCCTTCTCTGTTTTTTTACCCCTCACATTTTATACCTACTAGGCACATCTATTACTAAACTAAAAGTGCGCTAAATTTCTTTGCCCATCGGTTCAGATACGGTGGACGGTGACCGCGCCTTCACTTCTAGCCCTTGTCTGCCTTGATTTCTGTGCGCCCTTCTCTGCATTGAATTCCTGACACCGGCTACTGCAGGTCTACAAAGGGTAACCGGTGGCCGGTCGCCCTTCAATTTCGATGGCCCTTCATATGCTTGCTTCCTCTACTTTCCTCTCCTCGTACACCTACCCCCGCCTCCAGTCTCCCCCTACCTGCAATTTGGTGTCTCAAATATGGTCTGCAAACCTTACACAACGGCTACGTGTTATGCTCTTACTGCTACATGTTGCCTTTCCGACCCTCCCCTTACTTACGGGTCAATTTCCTGCTCCTCCCCTTCTTATACACCTTTCCAGTTAAGGTAAGTCCATCTTTATCTTCACATTGTACCATTCCACTTCTTCATTTATCTTCATCCTAATCATGTATGGGTAAAGTGAGGAGTTTCGATTAGTCTATCTTCTCTAAAAGGCCTTTCGGTTTTTCCACTTATGCGACACAATTTTGAGGGTCCTGGTTTATTGTTATCAAATCATGGGTTATATGACACAATTTTTGGGGTTCTGGTTTACTGCTTTCAAATCAGGGGTTTCTATTTCCCTACTGTTCTGTATTGTTTTTTACTTGTATGAAAGAGTTAAAAGGTTTTGGTTTGCTCAGCTAAAATTAGGGGCTTTGTACTGTGCCCTGCTGTTTGTTTTCTATGTATTTCTTCGCATCCATCTCTGTTGTGTGTTTTTGTCTATGTGCATCTTCAGTAATGTTTATATTTACTGAAGTTAATCTGAGGAATATTTATCCTTTTGTTTTATCTACTTCTATCTGGACTTGAGGTCAAACAAGCATATTTAGTTACACAACTGCCATATTTAGTCCCATTTATTGGTTTTCCTACATAACCTTCGGTCTTGTCTTCTCATTCTGCCACTGGTTTTCCTAAACCCCTAAATCATTCTCCTAACGGATTTCTTGTTTTATTGGTTACCTTCAGAATTTTGTCTATTCAACGTATGCCTCAGGATTTGAGTTTTATGAGAAGTGCTTGATCTTGATCAACTATGCCACTGGGTGCATTTTAGAGTATGATTCGGGTCACCCACTGAGTTCCGGCGTCGGAGAAGGATATGCCCAATTTTATCGAATCCTTTTATTCCAAGACCAAAGCTATGGTCATTGATATGTTCTTCCTTCCCTGTTATTTTAGAAGTTTATAATTTGGTTTAATGTGGCAGACTGGATGTTTCAGCTTACAATTTGTTTGGCGCCTAAGATCTCGGTAGTTTAAGGTAAAGAAAGGTATGATTCATTTACTTTTTACTTGTTGGAATTGTTATCTACAACTAGATTTTGTTTTTGTTTTTTGTATAATGGATTCAGGATAATGGGAGAGTTCTATGTAGTGATGACGACTAAACACCAATTGATTGTAAACTATTGCTCTGTTTTCCTGAGCTTGACAAAGGTTGTATTTTGAAGAAATGTAGTTTGATTGGTGTGTATGCAAAGGTAGATTATTTAGGTGATTTTGGAGAAGCAGATGAAGATAAATGGTTTCTTTTATGAATTCGATGTTGAGATCTAGAAGGGTTACTCTTATAAGTTCAGCTTCTAATATTAAGGATACATACATTGTGAATCAATTTTAATTAATTTCATGTTGACTTTAATTTCAGTTTATTGTTCTCATTTTGTTCCAGTCAAAACTATCTTTCTACTGTTGATGTGTTATTTTGTTAGTTTTGAAATTATAATTAGATCGATTGAGTAATGCATTCTAGGTGTTTAATTATTTGTGTAACTGAACTTTAATTGAAAATCTATTTCTACTAAACTCAATATTTGTATAAACAAATCTTTAGTGAATAATATAAAACAAAGTTCTAGATTATTGCGAGTGATGTAGGAATTTTGAGGTGAGGGATTTTCGTGTTTACTACTAAGCATGGAAGGTGTAGACCATTGATATGATTTGCAATGTTCATTCAGCAGGTTTTTGACCTTTTATTTGTACCCATATATGTGTTCAATGTTGGCATGTAGTCCAGCTTCCATGATTTTTTTGTAAACTTGATACTCGTACATATTTATTTTGATTATTTTTTAGATCGTGTTTGTAACGACATGATATTGATGCAGTAAGAACATGCAACAATGTTTCTTGCTCTTGTTGCCATTGATGAAATCATAAACTTATCCATACCGTTTACATAGGCCAAGCATTCTTGTCAAGCATCAGTTTTGTTTCTCATTAATATATCATTTACATTTTGTATACATGAAGCACTTTAATTTGTTTTATTAGTTGTGAAACCATCATCATGTTCCTGTTTGAGCTTAAGACCAGTCTTCTAAGCCAAAGTTTGCCAGCGAACAATATTGTTGAATTTAATGCGGTGTTTAGCAACTATGACTATAATATGCATAATATTATAGCAGCAAAGTCATCCGGAAGATAATTAGACAACTCCAATCTACTAAATTACTGGACATTGCAATTTAGGTACCATTGTAGTGAAGAGAAATATGAAAATATTAGCAGCAATTATCATTTAAATCTGGAAGCAACAATTAGCATGTAAGAAAATAAATCCAGGTATGTATTAGTGATGAGCAGAGAACAGTGATGAGTCTTTTTTGTTGCCCTTTTGTTTGAATCTATTGAGCTGCAAAAAGTGAAAAGGAGGGTACGCGGATTACATTATTCTGCAGTTTGGTTCAATTGATGCACATGTTTTTAAAGTCCCATTATTAAGCTAATATTCAGTTTGTTGTTTTGCAAAGTCCCTTTATTAAGCTAATATGCTGACTTTTCTTCTTCACTTCTATTTTTTTGAGTTGTAGCTGGTATTCCACATCTTCAATGGTTTGACGTTCAAGTAGTATACTTTAACCAAAAATTCTCAAACCCCTGTTAGAGTACTTATTCAGATACTTTAACCAAAAATTCTGCTTCAAAATTGTCGAAATGCTGGAAGATCAGTTGGTAATGGCCTTGTTATATCAGAAATATTTTCATGACTTTTGGTGCTCTTGGTCTTATTTTTTCTACAGATTACAGAGCTAAATACATTCATTCTAGAGGATATATGCTCATTTACATAACCGGACAACTTTTTAATGGGTTTGGAGCGCAAAGCAAATCCTGCCTATTAGTTGTCACAACTCATTCCCGTATGTTAGCTGCTTATGTTGATGTTAATGGCAATTTTGATGGTCATTCTATATGTTAATGGTTGTGGTGAATTTTGTTGCAAGCAACAGGCTATAATCAACCATGGGGCGCTTCCTTGTTAACACAACATGTTGACTCATAATCATAAAAAAAAGCATCAAGAAAGAAGCCTGTTGGACCATCTCCAATATTACTGCTGGTAATAAGGAGCAGATTAAGGTATGGTCTTTGTTTCCTTTAGTTTTTTAGTGACAATAGATTTTCAAATTGTTTTTGCTACATCAACATTTCGTGTTGAGCACTCTCTAATTTAACCCATCTAGAATGGACAAAGTTTAAGTCATATTAGTATGGTATGCATGATTTATTTTTAGGGGTGTGAGGTTACTTATCAACTCCATGGATTACTTTTGTGATCTTGTATTATTTGGAATTACAAACAGTGGTTGATGCTTAGTTGATTGTGCCATTGGTAAATCTACTTTAAAGTGCCGAGTTTGACATAGAGAAAGAAAATGCATGGGTTGTTTCAAATGCCACTTCTAGTGGAAGTCATGATCAAATCAAGTAATTTCATCACTTTCTCTTATGGATCCCCTTGTTTGTTTCCATTGAACCTGGGAAACGGAAATCAGGCTGCTCGCTATATAAATTTCTACTATAAGCTGCCTTAATTCCACTTTCATGCTCTGGATTCGATGCTAAAATATTGATACTTGATGTAAGTTATGGACTTGAAATTTAATCATTTCTTTTATGTTATTGGTTGACAGTTTCTTGGTATCCCAGGGCTTTATCAATCCCTGAAATAATTTTGAATGCTCAGATTAAAATTCCCCAACCTTATTAAATATCTTTTTGTGGTAATTTTGAATTCTCTATAAATCATTTGCATCATCGCAGTCTTCAAATTTGATGCCATAAAGAGGAACTTTTGAGTTTAATATCATACTTAATATTCCATTCTGACCCAATAGCTGTGAGGATAATTATTCACTTAGTTATTTCCCTGAAACTATCAATTCTGTATTTGAAATGTACTGTCACTTCTTCCTACTCCAGAGCTCAATTTATTGATGACCTAAGGATAATGTTAATGATTTTAGATTTTTCCTTATGTGATACTCAAACTCACATTGTATATGCTATGTATGTGTATGATTCAGTCTATTTTATTTCATAAGAGTGTTTAAAGCACCTATTTTGAGGATATAGAAATATATATATATATATATATATCTGACAATGGAATGCCTTTCTTCGTTGTTTTACAGGTTCTCTTCCATACATTCAAGACAAGCAACTCGTAATCTCATTCTTAGCCTTTAGCCTTAAAATCAACTGTCAGGTCGTTGCCCTTGTCTTCATGTTGTACCTTATGATTTTTTACTACAGCTATAATTTCCGTTCTTCGATAGCTTCTTTTTGAATCTCTCTTTTAGTTATTTTTAAAACTATATTTGAGATGCACATTAGTTGAAGAATTTCAATTTCTCCTTTCTGTTTTATGCAAAATCAATATATGGTGATTTGTATTTTATCAATTGAATCATAATGTATGATTTCTCCATTATTGATGTTTGAGAAATGGTTGTATTATGTTTTTAAGTGAGTTTGATATCACATGACGCTGCAATTGGTTACTGCACTACTTTTACGAGCCAGCCAGAAGTCTATACTTATCAAGGCACGTGTTCTTTCTACGATCTACGTCCGCTTAATTTTCACATGATGAGCATTCCTGGAATATGCACTTTATTTTTATTTCTTTCCTATCCTTTTGCCTAATGCAATCACGTATAATATATTGATAAATAGGAAATGCCAGGAATCCTTTAGCTCTATGTTGAAATGTTGAGCACATGTGTTGAGCCTTTGAAAGTTCATACACGTCACTGATTTATGTCTTAGGTAAGTAAAAAAATTAGCTAAGATAATAAAGAGAGGTGTTTTGTCGGATCTTATAATGTTTGATGCATTGATTGTTGGTCATTGTGCCAATTGTAACTTTGAGTGTGGTTAGTCAAGAACTCTAGGTTATTGTAAAGCTGAAGAACTCTAAAAGGAGAGGGTTAGTCAAGACATCAATCCAGATGACAACACTTATATTTCCTTGATCGAGGGTATCAGCAAGTCCGGTTGCACGTTGTTGAGTGAAGTGTTCATATGTGATTCTTCTTTATGCTGCATGAGATATGTGCCTAAAAGGCTTGTGGTAAATTCTACTTTGGCAAAGTGCTCTGTGTTTAATCAATGCTGAATGATAAAGTTTTTATTTGCAGCTCCCACTTGTAAAAAAAATCTATGTTTATTAGTGGTTGCCAATGATTTTGGCATCTGGAACAATTTTGGGGAAAATTACATTTCCATTTCAGATTAGGGGCAAATGAAAATTACTTGCCAGCATAAGTTATCACCTGATTAAAAGGAGAGATAATAGAGAATGGCAGAGTCCCACCTGCTCTACTCATCTGGGCTCGTGAATATTCAACTGCGGGGATAACCACACTTGCGAGAACTTCTTCAAGAGCTGTTGAAAATGGTACGATTTTTCTTCTTCTATTTTTTTGGGTTCATGACATATGGGGAAAGAAAATATGTAAGGATTAATACTTTTGAACAGAGAAATACGCCCTGGATCAGTTGTGTGTGGATCTTACTGCCCGGGCCGTGAAGGTTGTATTGACTCTGTAACTGGTCGAGAAACTGAAGTTCAGACAATTGTACAGATACTTTGCAGAAGAACAAAGAATGACGCTATTTTCTTGGTGAACTGGAGCTGGAAAATAAGCCATTGCTGAAGGTCTGGCAATAAGAATTGCGGAAGGAAATGTGCCTCTTAATCTACATGTAAGCTTTCCTTCAGACCTATGATTTCAAATATTTTCCTCAGTTTTCCAGTATCTGAATGCTGATAACCTGCTGAGTCTTACCTTTTGCTTCTCATAGTGCAAACAAAGTGCATAATATCCTTAAATATTGGTCACTCAATCGCAAACGCAAAGGAGAGAGGTGAATAGGAAAGTCGTGTTACAACATTAATGAAGAATTAAGAAGAATGTATTACAAGAATTAAGAAGTATCTCCTGGCCTTACTTCCGGTGAAAACATTGAAAGCAAATTCATTGTTTTTATTGATGAGGCCCACACGCTGATTAGTTGTAGGACAGTAGGCAAGGGAAATAAGGGATCATATCAGGGTGTGGTGCACAGGTAGAGGTCGGAGGCGAACGCCATTTTTGGTCATTGATTTTGTTTTGGGAGCGTTCTTTCAAATGTGGCAGGTTAATTTTAAGTTGATTTGTTAGCTTAATGCATAGGTAATTTGATCATTTTCCTCAACTATACGTGTAATCACTTCAATATTTAGCTGATAAACATTTCTACACAAGAAATACATTCATTGGGGAAAACTTGGTGCTCCTGAAAAAAATTATGTGATTCAAAGCAATACTCCCTCCGTCCCATTTCATATTAATTGCTTAGTTTGACTTTTGCAACTCAAACTTAGCCGATTTCGACTATTAAATTCTTATATGTAAAACTATTATCATATTATATGTTGTTGGATTCATCATAAAATATATTTTTAAGTTATTATATTTTCAATTTTGTTTACACATATAAAGATATTTATATTAAAAAATTGATACAGTTGACTTTCAAAAGTCAATTAAGCAATATAAAGTGGGACGGAGGGAGTATTTTGGGTCGTACTTGTGTTTGTTGTTAACTATTTTTGCTCCAATGTTTGTGCATGTACCCTTGTGCGAGGATAGAGTGTTGTATTATCCTCAATCTGGTGTGCATTCTTATTACCCAAATATGTTGACTATTTTTGTGTTGCGGGTAGTAGTTGCCTTCCACTAAACTTTTAACAAATTGCTTGTTGTAGTTAAATATTACTAAATAACAAAAAGGAGAGACTTATTTTAAAACCACAAATTCCACAATTCCATCCGGGCTAATGCCACACAAAGTGTGGTATGCATCATCTAGTACAAATATGTGCCCCAACAAATGTGAATTTCCACACAAAACAAAAGGGAATGTGATAACAGAGGAAAGTTGGGCTCGCGGCCCATATCATATAAAGCCGTAAGACTCACAGTTAGTGTTGATATTTAGAGCAACAATTGAGAGTTAATGTTGATTACTTGAAATCTTAAGAGCATCCACAATGGTATCTCGTTAAATTCATTTTTTTTAATGAGGAGTCCTTCTTATTTAAGGTGAACCATTGTGGTAACAAAATTTTGGCTTATAAATACATATACAAATCTAATCTGATAAACATTCATCCTCTGATAAACATCCATCCTCTAACCATGGAAGAAAATATCAAGCGTCCTCCAATTCCATTGGTGACTGCGTCATCCAATTCCAGCCCGTTGACGATCTTCGGCGTCCTCCAATTACATCGGTGACACGTCTTCATCCGCGATCTCAGATCTCCGACGGCATCTATGAAGAAGTTCAGCAGTGAAAAAGAAAATTAGCATTAGCTCCTCACACGCGCGCTCGATTCACAAGAAGGCAAACTCATTAGGCGCTTCTTTTCACACACGGCACTCCTTCAGCTCATTGGGCCCACACGCGAACAAATTCTTCAGTGCGTGTTCATCACGCGCAACCATGATTGCATAAATTTTTTGTACCCGTACTCACTCAGCTTTGTTACTTGGTTTTATGGCACACTTTGGTGGTATTTCAGGATTTAAACATTATGGCTCAAAGTGGAGTGTGGATTCTGGTGCCAAAAAACATATGGGATCATCCCCAACTACTGTTGATCATGTGACACCTTATGATTGTTCTGCATGCGTCTATGTTGGTAATAGTTCTCAACTCTCTATTATTCATGTTGGTGATTCTCGGATTTCTAAATCCCTATCTCTTAATGATGTGCTTATTGTGCCTGATATCACTAAAATTTTACTTTTGATTAGAAAATTAACTAGGGATTTAAATGTTGTTGTCTTCTTTGATAATTGCTCATTTCTTATTCGGCATAAAATCACTAGTGAAACTTTGGGTCGCGGTTATAGTTAAAATGGGCCTTTTGTTTTACACTATGGTGCATCTGATTTGTTGTCTAATGTGGAATCAAATAAGTTGCATGCGTCTATTGAAACCTGACATGCTAGAATTGGTCATGTTCCGCAATCCATTATTTCTAGTTTGCGAGCTTCTAGATCTTTATCAGTCTCATCGCTTTTGCCGAAACCGACCCTTTGTGATACGTGTGTGACAAGGTGCGGGCCCAAGTGAATCACACCCGCGGAATTAACCCAACTTGGGGATAATAGAAAAAGGCACAAGGCAATGAGTAGGCCTAGCTAGGGAGCAATGGATCAGCTGCACTAGGCCAGAAGGATAAAGGACATGGGGGGATAGGACAATGCTTGTCTCATTAGTCCCCAAAGGTACATAACAAGGGGTCACACATGCGTGTAAGGTAAGATTTCAAAACCACTACACTATTCACCATACACGCTTTACATGGTAAACATAGCTGACCGGAGCGTCGGAGCAAGCACGACCCTGCGCTTGCCTGCCTGACCTTTAATTGTTTGTCTTGTAGGCTTAGCAGCAAGCTGAACCAGAGGAAGACAAGAACGGAGAAGATTGGGAGCAAAGGAATTATCATTGGCACCATCTGTGGGGATCGCTTCATCATTCTAAGCATCCACACAACTCAGTCAGCATGGAAGGATAAGTGTATGTGGGAAACCTATTTAACCAAGTGTAAAGGAAGGCGTCACCATGTGATACACTTGGACCCGCACTCTGTCACACATGCATCACAAAGACGCTAAAGCCAACGGGAGGAGGTATCCACCCTGATGGGAGGAGGAATCACACACGCAACATGATTGCTTGGAGGAGGAATCCACCCAGACAATAACGCCGATGGAAGAATGACATCATTTCTACACCGTCGTAGAACTTGCAAATAACTCGGAGATACTCCAAACAATCATGACATCACATAAAGAGATGATGAAGAGGCTAAAGGAGATGGAGGAAAGAGAGAAGGGCAAGTCCAGGTGAAGAGGTCACGATGTAAAGCTAACCGGGCTCTTTCTGGAGTAGGAAGACGAAAGTGAGGCACATGGCTAGGGAGAGCAAGAGTCAAAGACAGCCCGAAGCATGGCGAAGAATATAAAAGGCACTGCCACCAAGCACTGCCATAAAAAAGCACTGCCCAGGCCGGTGGTGGACAAGATGTAGATCGCGAGTGGCAAGCGGATTACGTGTCACTCTCGAGGGGGAGGAGCTCACCAAAGGAAAGGCTCTATTAATAGAAACAGAGAAGGAACCAATAAGAAGAAAAAGCAGGGGATCTCCATTCACCAGGAGGATACAACTATTTACGAATGATTCGAAATTGGAGATACCGATGAACATGGGACAATACAATGGTGAAGCAGATCCGGAGGGTCACTTACACAAATTCTGCACCATCATGGCCGCATTCGCTATATCACAGGCCATCTTGTGCAAGGTGTTTGTAACCACCCTTACAGCTACAACCGGGGTGTGGTTCAAGAACTTGGAAAATGAGACCATTGATAACTTCAGACGGAATGAGCAGAAGTTTCTTACTCGCTTCATGTAGAGGAAAAAGTTCCAGAAGACGAGATCCGAGCTTTTAGCAATCAGGCAGAAGTTGGTAGAAACACTGTCAGCATACTGGAAGTGGTTCAATGACGAGGCGAATCAGTTAGAGGAGAGAAATAGTCATTTCCTTATAGACACATTCATAAACGTCCTGAGACACAAACTGTTGTTGAGGGATTGCACCATGAACCCGCCAAAAGTAATCGATGAATTGATAATGACAGTTGGAAACATCAGCAGGGCAGACCTGGTCGACAAAAAAAAGAAAAGAGACGCAGGAAGGGAGGCAGGGCTAGTGGAAGGCTAAAACATACGGAGACGGAAGGAGGTTGCACCAAGGAAGGAGGTTGCACCAAGGTAGGCATCCAACAACCTTCAAGAAGGTTTGAAAGGATTGAGAATCAAAATTCCCGAGGAGATCTTCGCCATGTGCGTAGGAAAGTTATATTGGACGTACCACCAAAGATGAGGAAAAATCCCACCAAGAGGAGTAAGAATCGTCTATGTGATTACCACGATGACCATGGCCACGACAAGAACGATTGCATACACTGAGGCACAACATAGAAGACATCGTATAGAGCGGCGAACCTAGAAAAAAATTCAAGGGCCCACAACAAAACCAAGCACCAAAATAAGAATAAGCATAGAAGCAATGAGGTCGCTAGAGTCGAGGTCAGGGAAGGGCATGGCAAAAGTCAAAGAGAAAGCACCCCCGCGGAAGATGGCATAACCGCGACGGTGACAAATATCTATGCCATTATAGATGGGAATGTCGGAGGAATAATTGAATCCCAACGGAAGTAATGTTATAGGATGACACTACAACCAACGCCAGTGGATAGGAAGTTGGGTGCAAACGAGGCAATAATGTTTGACGTTGATGACCTGATAGTAGACAAACCGGCTGGTGGTGGTGCAGTAGTGCTAATAGTCAGGGTGATGGACAAGAGGATACATCGAGCTGCTTTGAGAAGTTAGTTGAGAACACCATGGGGAAGTTAAAACTAACAGACACCCCACTGATGGATTTTGCAGACAGGATAGTATGGCCAGAAGGAACCATACTCCTTCCTGTAATGGTGGGGGAAGGAGACAGGAGCAAGAGTGTGGACATGAAGTTCATAACCATAAGAGCAAACAGCTTGTACAACCTGATACTGGGCAGACTAGCTCTAGCACTGTTAAAGGGAATAGTGCCAACCCTACACCTGCTCCTGAAATTCCCAACCAAGAGGGGAGTAGCTATAGTCAAGGGAGATTAACATAAGGCTAAAGAGTGTCACAAAATCGCTCTCAGCAAGCTAAAGCAAGAGGATGGAAGCAGCAACCAGGAGAGGTAGGCAGTGAAAGCTAGGCCTGTCAGACTGATTGCAGGCGGAAGTAACTCATCAGAGTTGAGCGCAGAGGTGCAAGCAATGTAACTAAGTGGGGACCACTCGATGCAAATGGGAGCGTCTCGTCTACCCAATGTGAGAAAGGATCTTGTGTAGGTGTTAAAGGAGTACTAGCGGGCTTTCGCTTGGAAACCGGAAGACAGAACCGAAGTACAAAAGGAGACTGGTTGTCACGAGTTGAAAGTAGAGTCATCCCACAAGCCTGTCAAGCATAAACATAAGATAATCTTCTGGGAAAGAAATGAGGCGGTTAACAAAGAGGTCGGCTAGTTGGTTGCAGCAAGGATCTTGTAAGAAATCCCCTACCCAACGTCCTATCCCTTCCCCCTCCCGCCGTTTTCGTCTTTGGGAAGTGCTGATATAGGAAAGAAAGGTGGTCAAACAAACATCTCTAAATGTGAACATGCCAAAAATTTGTAACTCTGACTTTTACATCCAACGAATTGCAGGCCAGGTCTAACATGCTAAGATAAATTGTTTTTGCACCACGACAGCCTTACAGCGACAAGCTTGACCTTGGAAAAAATTTGCAACTCTGGATTTTATAGCAATCCAATTGCAGGCCAGGTCTAATAACCAAGATAAATAGCTCTGGCGCCATGATAGTCATAGACTGACGAGCCCGACCTAGGCCAAAATTTTGCAACTCTGGCTTTTAAAACCAGCAAATTTTAGGTCGGGTCTATCAGGTTAAGATAAATAGATCTGGCACCACGATGGTCGTAGAGCGACAAGCCTGACCTAGGCCAAAAATCTGCAACTCTTGCTTTTACACCCAGCAAATTGCAAGTCAGGTCTAACATGCCACGATAAATAGCTCAGGCACCACATCGGCCATAGAGCGACGAGCCTGACCTAGGCCAAAAATTTGTAACTCTAGTTTTTACACCAACAAATTATAGGCCAGGTCAAACAGGCCAAGATAAATAGCTCCGGCACAATGACAGCCCTAAAACGATGAGCCTGACCTAGTCCAAAAACTTGCAACTATGACTTTTACAGCCAGTGAATTTCAGACCAAGTCTAACAGTCCAAGATAAATAGCTCCGGCACCACGATGGTCGTAGAGCGACGAGCCTGACATTGGCAAAAAATTGCAAATCTGGCTTTTACAGCCAGCGTATTGTAAGTCGGGTCTCACGGGCAGAAATAAATAGCTCCAGCACCACGACGGCCGTAGAGCGACGAGCCTGACTTTCATAAAAAAATTGCAACTCTGGCTTTTACAGCCAATGAATTGCATGTCAGGCCTAACAGGCCAATGTAAACAACTCTTGCGCCATAACAGCCGTAGAGCGACAAGCATGGCCCATGCAGGAAAAAGCAATTATGGCAACTACAGCCAACGAATCGCAGGTTGAACATAACTAAACAAGATGAACAGTGGTGAAGCAAGTCGAAGCAGCAACCCCAGCCCCAATAGCTGATAAAGAACAGGTTGAGTAGTGCAGGGCAAAATCAAGAACTTCGGTAACACAATGGTTGTCGGGCAGATAGCCTAGCTAAAAAAAGCCAAATATTAAGTTCATAAGTGCTAATGAAAAAAACAATAAGAATCCAAAATGGGGAGAGATACCTCCCATCCCAAAATAAAACTCAAAAGAACACACAAATATCAAGAAGATAGATTATCATTCAAGCAAAAGAATTACGAAAGCAAATGGTCAAAATATTCAAGCCAACCAGACCACGACAAAAGAAAAAATAAAATGAATTGTATCAATCCCTTGAAAATGGAGTACACAACATCATCATAATAAAAGAGAAAATAGTCTTCACGGTTTCATAGCATCAATTGTAATAGCAGTCTTCTCAGCATTAGCAACTTCCTTCTTCTTAGCCTCATGGTCCTCTTTCCCTAGCTTCACCACCGTCACCGCCAGCCTGGTGTAGGCCGCTGGCAAAAAGAGCATCAGGTTCAAGCAAATCCACATCTGAGTTTGGGAGGTCATCGTCGTACCTCTCAAAGATGGTATTTATAGCCCTAATTGCGGCTAACTACTAGAAAGTAGATAGTAGCAAGTCGGGGTCGTCCATGAGGAAAATGGGTTTTATCGAGTGTTAAAAGTAGTGAAAAAGCACACGAATAAGTCACTCTATGTGTGTGGTAACCAAGTCGGGGGGTTTTGAGTTTAGAAAACACTACGGCTATTTTAAACGACTAAATCAACCAACAATTAGAGAAATTAATATAACTATGATCACACTAGCACGAAATATGTAATTAAGATGATAACGAGTCTTGGGCGCAATTGGTTTACATTTCTAGTCATCAT
>JAULKM010008657.1:0-14924 GCA_032355605.1 Rubia tinctorum | reverse complement strand
ATAGTGTTCTTCATAATGTCTTCAATTAATCGACACCCTTGAATAAGTAATCCAAGAACTTGCCGACTTCTTCTTAACTTCTTCATTATGAAGGCGATCAATCAAACATTCAATGCAGCATCTCTAAGCTTCATTCTTGACTTTGTCATAAAACCAATCATGTTGCTTAGAGGATCACGAACATAACCTTTGAATATTTGATCAATACGTGGACTATCTTCATTTATGGTGGTAGTCGTATCCTGATCTCCATCAAATCCACTCTCTTGGACCCCAGTGTTGCTGAAAATACTGCAAGAACCTATTATATGAGATATGCCGATCATCTATCCAGAATCCTATTAGACAAAAATGAAGACTTGAATCCTGAAAGAGGCGATGATTCTGCCAACCTCCCACTTCTTCTAGAAACACCTCCAGAAGCACCACCAAAAGGATCCACAGATTGCACTAGATCATCTACATAACTCAATCTATTTGCATGACCAAAATTTGCAACATGCATGTCTTCCGAAGAACCATCAGGGTGTGAGTCTGGCATAAAGCCATTGAAAACATTCATTTTGGTTTAAACAAAGAGCACTTTATCGAAGACTTTGGAAAGACGGGCTGAAAAGGAGAGACTCTTTTTTGAAGCAGAGTGGAATACATCAGTACTTGTGAAGTAGGAACTTACTGGAATACATCATTCCAAATTGTGTCGTTTTCCTATGAAGAGGCTGGTTAGGTGAGAAAATTCCAATGATTTTCCTTTTCTTTGCTCGAGTACAGGTGTCGAAAATTTGCATGAGAATGTCTTGGTTGAGTTGCAATGATTATTGATAATCTTGTTTAATGTATTACCCCAAAATCAAATCTCTTTTCCTCTTCCTTCTTCTTTGCCTGTCCTTTTGGTTCACCCAAGAACCAAAATTGGAATTGATTTCCGCCATCATTAACCCGGCAAGGAGTAAATTTGGCTCCTCAGATTCTTTACACCCTCTTGAGTTGATCATAAAACTAACTCCATGTACCTTAAACTCTCATCCAGTGATATAAATTTTGTTCCATTTGCACTTATTGGGAATCAGCTTCAAACGACAAAATATGAAGAGTTCTTTACCGGGAATGAACGCATCGAAACCTGAAAGCAGCGCCGCCTTAGCAAAGTTACTGCGTGCCCAACTTGAATGAAGTACGGTGCAACCTTTCCAACACCTACGTTGTATGCAAGTGCCAAATCTGGGTCACCAGAGGATTTAACTTTATTCCTACACAGTCCCTTGGTTGAAACAGATCCTTTCCTATAAGACTGTGTAGTGTAGCTCAAGGGGTTGTTGATGTGGCCAAAATAAATAAAAAATTTGAAGGAAACTAACCATCATCCTTTTCACCACAACGCGCTTTAGTACATGGCTGAGATATGCCTTTCCATAATTTGTGGATTTGGTAATAAGGGTATGACATACTAATTTTTATTTACTTAATAATTAAATTATATATACTGTATTTATTTTAAAATTAATTTATACATTATTTTAAAAAATATTCATAATTAGTGTTCTACGAATATTTTCTTTCACCAACCGTTTTTTTGGTGTGATAAACTACCTTTTTAGCTATAGAATTACTTGTCATCTTGAAATTATTTTAGTACTCGTCATCTAGAAAATTTTGAATTTTATGCAAGAAATCGACCTGATGATTAAGAAATTGCGAAATTAAAAATTCTACTATTTTTTAATAAAATTAAACCTATAATTTCTTATTTAATATGTTGCATTGTTATAAAAGTGTGAATTCCTTATTTATTTATGTTGTAAAATATTAATTATAACAATAATAAATTCGTAATTATATTAATTAAAATATTTCATAATGTAAAATATGTAATATTTTTTTTCAGTTTTCAGTTTTCAATGTTCAATATTTATTATTGTACTTATTTGGTTTATGAAAAACTTTAAAAATCTATTATAATGTTGTTGTCTATAATTTATTTTAATTTTATTTAAAGTATATATTATATATTATTTTTATCAATAATCAATTATATATAAGTTATATTCATAAAATTATAAAATAAGTTTAAAAAGTATTAATTATTTTAGCATTAATTCTATTATAATGTTGTTAATAAAATGTGAAAATAATAAGATTTAATTGTAAAATTGGTTCGTAATGTGGATGTGAGAGAAACAATTAAAAATAATGGATTGTAGGTTGAGTTGGACTGTGAATAAAGATGGCATAAGGAAACACCACTCTTTCTCAGCCACCCCCAAAACTGACGAGTTTGGACAGTGCCAAATACCAATGAAAAATCTCTTCTCGCTGATGATGAATTTCTTCTACCGAAACCGGATTCACTTTTTTAGAACATAAATAATACCCTAGACTAACTCCTGTTTTGTTACCTTAATTCCCATCCTCACTGCTTGCTTCTTAGAGCAAGTCCAACAAACTCTGTAAAGTAGAGATTTTAGCAAAATTTGGAGATTTTGCACATTTTTCATCTCCAACAAATGCTCCATATTGTTCTCTAAAATAGAGAATTGGAGGAAAGAAAATATTTCATTCTCTATATTGGTAGAGAGAGAGGATGTAATATTTGGAGAATGGAAAATTTAATGCTAATCATATCATTCATCTTTAATTAATACATATTTTCCTTACTTGTGTTTAAAACATTTTTACACCGTATACATTCAGAATTCAGAAATAGTCGAACCAATATTGATCCACCTCTCATTTAAGACAGAGCTGATGTAAGATTTCCCATTCGTAGTCTTATTCTGCTCATTTTTAATTTCATAAAAATGATGTATGATAGATGATGATAAAGCTTTCATCAGCAAGATAATATCACCAACAAGATAACATCCCATATTATATGTTTTCCATTGATCACATAACGAATATCAGGTGTTTCAGCTAAATTATTGAAAACATTTGAGCGCTCTATCACATTGATGTCATTAAGAGATTCGGACAACCTAAAAAAAACATGTCATATCCAAAGATTATACGAGGCCACGGTTTCTAATATTATTGTTGGTTCAAGAGTATGGCCAATATACATACCATGCCAAAGAGTTGGACAATTTTTCCATGTCCAATGAATGCAATCAATTCTTCTAAGCATCCCCGGAAAACCACGCTCTCTACCCTTAGAAAGAAATATAGTAAGGTCATCATGATTTGGTGATCTTAAGTATTCATCGCCATATACTTCAACAATAGTTTTGATAAAATTTCTGAAATTTCTATGGTCGTACTTTTACCAATTTAAACATACCCATCTATGTAATTAGCTGGCACACCATATGCAAGCATTCTGAAAGCTGCTGTAACGAGATCCATACTTTGGACAATCAACAAAATTTCACGACAAACTCTCTCACGACCTTCCTTCAACTCCCTGTCAATAATATCATGGCTTATAACTGAACCTCGACGGTGTTTCCTTGTACTTTTTTTTCAAGAGATTCTTCTTCTTTTATGTGAAGACGCAAAACTTCTTTATATTTTTCATCAACATCATCTACATCATAAAAAATAATGAGCTATAAAATAAAATGTAAAATAAGAAAAATTAAAGGGATGTGAATAAGTACGTGAACATAGGTGGCTCTATTTATATGTTTAATGGAGCAGACTAGCCGTTATTTTCAAATATCTAAAAATATAGTAGTTTGTTACTTTCCAAAAATTGTTGATAAAACTATACGTTATTTTCATATTTCTTAAAATATATTATGTTTGTTGCTTTCCAAAAAATTATCGTTAAAATATATTATTTTTGAAAATTTATTGTTAAAAATTAGACGTTATTTAAATTTCTTAAAATAAAAATGTTTGTACATTTTTATAATAAATTTTGTATTGATTAAAAATATTTATTATTTTGTAGGAACAAGTAATCATTATTTCTTTATTAAATACAAAGTTATGCAAAATGGAAAATCTGTTGGTTTGAATAAAAAAAATGGAGAATATGAATTTCACTCTCCATTTTAGAGAAAATTTTGGAGAATCCACTGGACATGCTCTTAGACTAAAAGCTTACTGGTTTTTCTTCCCCCCCCCCCCTTTTTAATGTGAACAGATTCTTATTTTAGTCATTCTAAATTCTATGCCAGGGTTTATTTTGCTATTATAAAAATTTCCATCTGAGATGAGGTTTTTAAAAAATATGCTGATACATTTTAGGACCTTCCGTACAATTATCAAACTACTATATATATCAGAAAAAATTTAGAATTTAGAATTTTTCTCTTCTCCTCCTCCCACCGGAAACCGCCTCGGCCCGACAGTTACTGTCGAATTTTGCCGGATATCACCAGATATCCACCAGAATCGCCGCCTAAACTTCCGGATCTCATCGGAATCTCGCATTGGTGTCACGACTAAACCTCACCAACAGAGATAGGGGTTTCAATGCTGATGATTCTTCCATCACGTGAGAGGCGCTTCTATACGAATCTTTCACCGGTGAGTGGCATCCAAGGCGGCACCAGTTCCAACGCAACCGCTGTTGAAGAACGCTTCTTCGACGATTGGCCGATTCCGATGCGACTGCTGTTGAAGGCAATTCTTTGATGCATCCTGGGCAGCACTGGGATCGATGAGTTCGCGATGGCAATGACAGATCTAGGGTTTCGGTGACGGAAGCAAAGCTGACAGCGAATCTAAGGTTTCAGTGACGGAGGAGACATCGGAGGAGTTGGCAGAGGCGAGGCGAAGGAGAAGAAGAAGATCGTGTGTGAGTCGTTGAAGA
Source organism: Rubia tinctorum (assembly GCA_032355605.1). Classification (NCBI taxonomy): domain Eukaryota; kingdom Viridiplantae; phylum Streptophyta; class Magnoliopsida; order Gentianales; family Rubiaceae; genus Rubia; species Rubia tinctorum. Next base: position 10,165 of record JAULKM010008657.1, on the reverse strand, counting down.
AGAACCTCACGCGTGTAGACACATGTCATCGATGACGGATGTAGGCAGAAGCGATGACGGACGCCTACGCTTCTCAGGTGAAGTTTTATATTGTTTTTACTTTTTTCAAAGAATTGTTGAGGTTTAATATTTACTTGACTAAGTTTAATGTCAGCAAAGATTGATTGGTCTAGTGGTTAGTGCTCTTGTTGATGAGGTTAGATGCCAGAGGTTCGAATCTCACTATGATTTTTATTTTGAAGAATTTATGTTTTTGATGTACTTGCTGAGATTTAATATGATTTGACTGAGTGTATGTTTAATGATGAGTCTTTGGTGTAGTGGTTATTGCTTTATTGTTTAATGTTAAAGACCCAGGTTCAAACCCAGGTTCAAATCCCACTAGATTCAATTTTAAAGAGTTTTTATTTTCGAGGTACTGTAGATTTTTGTTGAGCTTTGTAGCATTTTTTCTCTTATGTTGATATTTTTCATTATTCGGGTGAGGTTTAATTGATATGAGTTGATATTTTGTAGTTTTTTTGGGTGATATGGATTGATATTTGTAGTTTTTTTTAAAAAAGTCATGTTGATGTTTTTCATTTTTCGGATGAGATGTACTGTAGTTTTTTTTTGTTGAGGAACAGTAGCATTTTGTTGATATTTTTCGTATTTTTTCTTTCTCTTATGTTGATGTTTTCATTATTCGGGTGAAGTTTAATTGATAGAAGTTGATATTTTGTAGTTTTTTTGCTGATATGGATTGAGATTTGTAGTTTTTTTAAAAAATTCTCATGTTGATATTTTTCATTTTCTAGATGAGGATTTTGTAATAGGAGTTGATGTTTGCTGTTTTTTATTTTCCGGATGAGGTTAGGTGTTTGGAGTTGATGTTTGTAGTTTTTTTGGGCAATATATGTTGATATTTGTAGTTTTAAAAAAAGATTTTTTTTGATGTTTTATGATTTTCAAAGTGAGTAATCTATACTCTTGAGGTACCGTAACTTTTTTATTGATGTTTTTAGTTTTTTTATTCTTATATTGACGCTTTTCATTTTTTGGTGAAGTTTAGGTGATAGGAATTAATGTTTTTAACTTTTGAGTGATATTGATTGATGTTTGCAGTTTTTTTAAAAAAATTGATAATTGAAGGGTTGTTGATGTTTCTATGATTTTCAGCATTTGATTGTTGATGTTTTTATGATTTTCAGTTGATGTTTTGTTAGTTATAGTCAATATTTTTTTCATTTTATTTAATTTTTGATATGTTTAATTTTTTCTGTTTTATTTAATTTTTAAAATATTTTTTGTTGCAAATTTTTAGTCGATGTTTTATCATTGTGCGTTGATGTTCTGGTAGTTGTATCTGATGTTTATAATTTTCAGTTTGTTAATCTTATTGATTTATTGCATTTTAATTTATTTTATTTTTTTAGAATTTTTAATTTTTTTTTCAGATGGCGGAAAAATGATGGAAAAATTTGGCCATAAAAGCCCTTGGAAAAATATTAGCGAAAAGTCCCTGTAAAATTATTAGAGATAGGTCCCGGAGGTAGAATATATCTAGAATTGCATAAATGTCTTTGTCTCACGGGGGACCATCTTTGAAGACAGGTCCCTGTTCTGAAGACATTAGAGATCGGTCCTTGTTTTCAACTCTCTTACTTTTCCTCCTTTTAACCTTGAAGACATCCGATGTCTTCAGATTGCTACGCAACATCTCTGAATGCTGCAGAGGAAGCAGAGGCATTGGTAGTATCGACTCAGGCTCTCGAAGAAACTCTTTCTCCCTTTCTTTTAATGTTGAACATTTCCTTTAAGCGGCATCTGGCTGTTATTGTTTCCAGGCCAGTGAGGAGCTATTGATACAAGTACCTGAAATTACCAGGCTATTGAGAGTTTCTTCGAGAGCCTGAGTCTACGTACATTGTCATATTATTCTTTTATTGTATTCATTGATTTTTTGTGTGCTGTATTGACATCCAACAAACAGTTGGGCCCTTTTCAAGTTCAAACACATTAATAAAATTCGTTTATACATACATATATACACATATATATATATATAAAACACAGTGTATAGCAGTAAATTTAATAATTTGTAGAATATGGAATGATCAACGTTTAAACAACAAATTAAAATAAATTAAAATAAAATTTTTGGGTTGCATTAACCGGGTCATTAACTTATAAGTACTGCACGTGGCCTAACGAATTTTTAATGTTGCAACCAATTTTTTTAATTTTTTTTAATTTTAATTCAACCTCGTCCTTCCATATGTCTGTGGAAAGAAGGTCTTTCACAAGATTTTGCCTAATTTATATATATCAAATGAATTTTATAAATAATATAAAATAAAATAATTTATAAATAGTAATTTTTGCAGTTTGAAGAGGGACCACTGTTCAAATTTTTTACCATCTATGAACATTAATGAGTCCGTTTCAGGCGAGATCGTCTCATGGCGAGGTTAGAACTAAATCATAAATAATAAAATGAAAGTTTTTTAAAATTCAGGATCTTAGTTATAAATAACTATTTTGGAGGTCTTTGTTTAAAAGAACAATAAAACTAAGGGACTTGTATGCAGTTTATTGAAAATAAAATAAACCCCCTCATCGTTGAATCCGTCATCTCCGCCATTTGCCGGTCGTTGAATTCGCTATTCGCTGATGCCATCGGCAGGCTGTTCAATACAGCGTTCGCCGCTCGCCGTCACCGTTTGTCTGCAAATATGTTCGCTGGCCATTCTTGGAGCTTTTCGAGATTTCCAAAAACTGATCAAAAACTTTGAAACTTAACGAGAATGAATTCTGATTAGAATCGGGAATGAACTCTGCTTAGAATCCGAAATGAATTCGCATTTGGATTAGAACAACACCGGGAATGAATTATCCAAAAAAAATTGGACTGAATTTTCAGGCCAAAACCCTGGTTTGCAGATGCTGATTGCAAGGAAGCTTTGTCGTTAGCGTCTCGATCGGTTTCTGGTGGGTAGAGTCATCGACGGAAGCATCAGAAAGCGGTTACCGATGTGTGCGTCATCATCGGTAATGCTAAAGTCGAATTTCGGTCACTGCATTCGTGTTCGGGCTGTGGAAAAAGGCGAGACAAAATCAGTTCAATTTTGGGCTGAAAACATAGTTGGACTGATATGTATCGACCTTTATACTAAAGTTTTATTATGCAACATGCAATAGTTATAAGTTTTATGACCTGATTAATGCAACTCGAAAATTTTATCTTGATTTCTTCTAATTTACAGTTTAAAATTTGGCTTTCCATAAATTATGGAATGACCGTTTTTCAAGAGCCCGACTCTCTAATCAATCACACATCAAATTAAAAATAAATAACATCAAATAGAAACTCTAAATCATCTAATTAAATGAATACACTAAAATAGACATCAAACTAAAATAGTTAAACATCAAATAAAAACAAAAAAATACATTAAATTATAGTTAAACATCAAGATAAATTTTAGGGCAAAATACATTTATAAACCTTACTTTATGGTGAAAGTGCTAATATAACTCTGCAATCTTAGAAAATGTCAATTTAACCCTAAGTAATTATTGTATATGTCAATCTAACCCTAATTTTTGAAAATTTATGCCGATATAGTCAGACTCCCTAATTCCAGCATTGGACCATAAACTTTCGGCAATGACAAGAGTGGAATGATGGAAATACTCCTTTACTAAAGAAGAAAAACTGATGACGGAATACCCATTTGATAGATTTCTTTAAAACCAAACCCCACCTAAAAATGTTATTGCTCCGTCGAAAACCCAAGCCCCCCACCGCCGATCATCCCCCAACCGCTGGAAACCTACCCGTTCAACCCTACCATTAGAAAATTAAGACCCATGCTCGCCTACCCCAAAACCACCCTCTGCCCTCCTCTTCTCTCTCCCCGTACGCCACCACTATTAGAGACCCTAACCGCTTTCCCCCGCCACCTTCGCTCCACTTGCCACCACCCCATAGCCACCTCGCCGCCCTTATTTTTTTTCTCTCTCTCTCTCTCTCTCTACCCTAGCCGCTCTCTTTTCGCCGCAGCTACTCCGTTCGCCATCACCCCATATCCACTCCTACACCCCGACTCTATCCCGCTTCGCTGCTGGAAACCCTAGCCCCCATCGTGACTGCGCTCACACTGCGACTCCGCCCTGCAACGCCGCTGGAAACCCTAGCCCCCCACCGGGTGACCCACCTCCCCCCGGGGTCGGTAATAAACAAACAACCTTTTCACGAGAGATATACTAATTATCCCGAGGAGAGGATTATTAGGGTCAAAGACAAGAATTTGCATTATTGCTCCCGTTGCCTATAGGGTAGCTAGTGGCAAGACTGAGGTCGTCCAAGAGATGTTAGGAATCTAAAATTTAACCACACACACCCGCAATCACGTCGTCAATCCGATCATGTGTCAGGAATAGTTAATGTTGTAAAACATGTTTTATTTTATTTTAGGGGGGTTTGTCTAATAGCTACGAGCATGCACAATCACAAGAGACTAAAACTGTAAATTGCTAGCATTTGGGGAATATTTGTGTAACATGACCGATGATATGCGTTGATTCTAGATTCAGTCACATTCAAGACATATGAACCTATCCTAAACCTTATGAAACATAGTGTAGTAGATGGTCAACACTACCCTTATCTGTCACATAAGGGTGCACACGTTTCTTCCATTGACACTGCCTCCATAATTAGGGAAATACAACAATGGTGTGACACATTGTACATGTCCGATTCTTCCCTGTGCTAATACACAACAAGCTCTTCACTACCAATGCTTCTCCCTAGGCTTACAGAGGCAAAATGATAGGCACCTTATCGATGACTCTAAGGTTGCAAGTTACGCTAACCTAGTTTACTACCAATGTTATCTCTATCCATAACCCTTTAGGCCAACTCACCAGCTAAAAATAGTGTACGGTTATCAAAATGGTACACCAGCTGACACGGCCGTTTCAAGGAATTGGGCTTGAAAAAGGCCCAAAACAGGGCAAAAAACACTAGCAACCAAAACTGATACAGGCTATGCAGCCGAGTGCGTTTGTGCTGGCTGGGGCTGGCATGACCCTTGTTACCTAAAACGGTTGTGTCGGCTGGGGCTGACACAGACCATGCTGCTTGGCACGACTGTGCTGGCTGTGTCTGTCGCAGACCGTATCGGCTGGCGGGCGCAGACCGTCGGCTGGGTCTCCATTTTTACATCTGAATCTTGCACCCTATCATTTGGCTCAGACCGTCGGCTAAAAGCACTTATTGATCATTTGAACGGCTCGGGCTGTGTTAATTCTTGTGGGCCGTCGGCTGGGAGTAATTTTCTGAAAAATGCGGCCGTGTTGATCTTCACACCCCGTAGGCTGGTCTTCAAATATTGGAAATGAAACGACACGGGCCATGTAAAAGGGCACGGTCTGTGTCCATACTTAGCCACACAAAGTTTTGGGGCGGCACATGCCATGTTGCACCAAACGGCTCGTGCCAAGGGGTTGTGTGCGGCCGTGCTGGGAGCCTCTGGCACGGTCGTGTTACTCGGATGAGGCTGATGTTTATCGGTTGGTGCCGCCATGCCGAATCTTGAGAATTTTGAACTTTAACTCCCTTCTTTTTCCAGCTAGATTCCATCTACTACCACATTTTGATTCACGGGCTTCTGTCTACTACCATCCTTGCAAATGATATTCGTCTACTACCATCCTTGCAAATGATCTTCGTCTACTACCATCCTTGCGAATGACCTTCGTCTACTACCATCCTTGCGAATGACCATCATCTACTACCACCCTTGTGGATGACCTTCTACAAATTACGCCGAAGTGCTCACGAACAACCTACTAGTAAGCTCACAAAAGAAGATCTAGGGGCTCGTGAGGACAAAGTGCCCATTAGATCCAATTAAGTCCCCAAAACCCAAGATTCAGATAAGAAAATCAGCGGTCACCTAAACCCCCTGTATAGGGATTGCGTAAAACTGACGAGCATTCATTCAAGCTATCAACATGTATTCATGCAAGAGTTTGGTTAAAGAATAAGTAAAACTATAGTAATCTAAATATATACAAATTCTACTAAAAATATTGAAAGCACAATAGGCCAAAGCGGAGAAATTGGGAAAGCCTAAATTTTGTTCAGCTTTCGTGCGTGCATACGACATTTTACCCCTTTGAGAGTGTTCAATGATTCTTCTTATATTTTGGCGATGAAAGTACTAAAACAACACTAATGGAATCATTTTCCAATATGTATGTAAGACATATCTGCTGAACCATCTCCCTGTAACTCGTAAGAGAGCTATCCTAAGACTCACCTTTGTCCCCGGCATAAATGCTGCACTAGAAAATTTGAAAACTCTAACTTTTGATATTTCCTTCCAATTGAACGATGGGCATTTACACTATGCAACTTCAACGTAGCTACAAAGGCTTTCAAGTGATGGACGCAACACGAGTCTATAGTCTTCGGGAGAAAATTTGACAAAATCGCTTATTGTCGTAACTGATGTCTAATAAATACTCATAGACAAGAATGAAGAATAGAGTATATACATAGGTTAACTATTCTCAGTGCTAAATTTGACAATATAAACTAAAAATTAGATTATTCATGACAACACAAAGGACTTAAAAAAATTAAGATAATGGATTCTAGAATTTTAGTGAAGGCGGTGTTGCAAATATAAATCCTTACAACCAGCACGCAGCATCAAAACTAGTCAGCAACGTTTAAGTTACACTCACTGCTACAAATTAGGGTAATCGTAACACTTTCCTTGCAACACTTATTTAAAATGTTGCAATAGCTTATAAAGTGTTATTTAAACATTTGAAAAGTGTTACCTAAATTTTAAAAAGTATTACTTTAGATCTAATGTAAGACTGCCTAAGATAATACTTATAAAAGTATTACAATAGATTCAAAGTGTTAATTTAGCATCTAAAGTAACACTTTTACGAGTATTACCCTAGGCGATATTATATTATACCTAATGTAACACTTTTTAAAATTTCGGTGACACTTTTCAATATTAATGTAACAATTTTCAAAATTTTAACTAACACTTTATAATCTATTATAATATTTTAAATAAGTGTTACATTTGCGTTAATTTGTAGCAGTGGCTGGACCGTGCAAATTGTGCACGCCAAGTGCACAATTTTAATCTTACTGCTGCATTTGTTCAACTTCCGTGCGTGCGTGACATATATTCCCATCGATAGGGCTCAATGTTCAAATAACTTCTGTCAGTTCGATCGTTTCTATTTCATTACTCAACAGACCCCAGAAAGTAGAAGAAACAATAAAAATCAGAAAAAAAAAGAGTTTAGGCAAAGAAATAAAGATTGTTAGGGGATTGGAGAGTGTCCTCCATGAAAGCTGGCTCAGAGAAGGGAAGCGCTTCAGCACAGTCCATCGTCCGTAGCCACCTGGGGCTAGCACCGCGTACATATCGGGCAGATAATCGCGGATCAGTTTATCCCATTGAAGGACATGCTATGCCACTTCAAGCTACTTGAAACTTATCTACGAGTAACTAACTAATTGAAATTATTAGGTTAGGTGTATTGAGTAGAAACCAAAAATAGGCCTGCTAATTGCACACAATTGGCACAGACCAGCTAATAACGCACTCAGTTAGCACACACTTCTGTTGATTGAGTGGAATCATACATCTTCCAACTTTTCAAACCTTCAGTGAACCTGATGAAAGCTTAATGCCAAACAAGCAAAATTGTCAGACCTAAAGAAGTCATACAAAATTATCTGAGTAGCTGAGTGCAGCCACCTTCTGAACCATCTCCCTGTAATTAGAGTTTTTAATTTCTGTTAACTATTTTAGTTTAGAAACTTTTGTACGTAGATTTAGATACTTGGACAAAGATTTATTGATCATTTGTTTCTTTACTCTTCTTGCTTCACTAATTTCATTGGGTTAGAGACAATTCGTTCTAATTGAGGTTTATATAAATTGCACAACGCACGCCCTTTGTGTTTCTCGTGCACAAACCACACGTACTCGGCGTGCGCAATTAGCATGATCCACTTTTCTAATTATTTTTACATTTGAATTACAAAAGACCTAATTAAGTCACTCAAGACAGTTATTTGTTTTTTAATTAATCTTTTATGCAATCTGACGTGGCACCATCTTTCAATGTCAAAAATCAAAATCAGCTTTTTAAATCTTTTGCACGAGTGATGAGTCACCAAATATTCACAATCCCCATGAGTAACCCTCTTTACCATGGCTATTTGCTGACAACACTGATCAGATACAAAAAGGAAAGAAAATCCAATAAGCTAAACTTGGCACAAAATATTTATCTACTTTGAGCTTCTTATATTGAAATTCGAAACAAACTAATTTTGTGGTATTGCCAAACTTAGTAATCTAAGAAAAAAATACAGCATGAACTATGAAGAAAATAATTAGCTTAGTTACAAACGAAAATTATAACTCTTAAAGTCAAGACAACCATGCATGCATACAAGAGATGCTAGAAAAATTACCGTTTGACATGTGAAGAATATTTACAGGGTAATAATTGTGTGTTTGTATTCATGTTCTGAGGTACATTATATAGTAGTACAAAAGACCTATACCAGACTAGAAAATGTATTCTAATCTAATTACAATTACAAGCAGTATTACTATTCCTTAATAAAAACCATTTCTTAGAAAAAATATCAACATCGCATCAATGTTGGTATGGTTTATGTTATTCTTAAGATTGAACATCTTCCTTTTAGCAAACTAATTAGAACCGACAAATTCAAAACTTGAAAACTATATATGATAAACTCAAATCTTATTATAACTCAAAAAATTGATTAAATAATTCAATTCTTTCTTCTTTCCCGTCATCCTCGGACCCAATCTAAACGTGGACTCCGTCATTAAAACCAGATTTATACATTATTGGTCTAATGTCAAGCACCGTCTCCGTGCGGCTCCCCCATCTCCTTTCAATGGATTTTGAAATTGATATTGATGTGCCATTCACGTTTCATTTCCCGACTGAAAAAGATCCTCAATGCGACCGATTGAAAAAGATCGGCGACATCCCCCGTAGCCCTAGACACCCTATGGTGGAGTGAGCTTCCAATGGATTCTCCAGACTAGATACATTTCCCTTATTCTATTATAGTTTAGCCCTTTTTCAACAAGAATGGGGCCTTCTTCTCGTGTTGGTACATTTGCGATTGGTTTGTCTTGTTTAACGGCATAGCTTCACTCCCATTTTACTAGTTTAAACTAACAATCAGTCTGTGTTGGGTAAGAGCTACGGGGCTACCTACAAGGTGGTGGTGGTAATGGTGGGGGTGTGGAGGGTGGAGGGTGGTGACGGCGGCGGGGTTGGAAGGTTGTGGTGGTTGTGGAAGGTGGTGGTGGTTTGAGGGCAAAATTGTCCTAACACTTATAAATATTAGGTCAAAGGGCATTTTAGTCATTTTATGCATGGTCAACGCCGGAAATAGTGTTTTAGAGTTATAACGGCACTTATGTCAACTAGTTAGGTTGTTTTGCACAAAAAAATTACTGAGAGTTATATTGGTATTTATTCAACTAGGTAGGGTTATATTAGTATATATATCCCTTCATTCCATTATCTTCATATTTTTCTAGTCTAGTTTATCAACAGAAATATTAAGCTGCAAGTAGTGTGAAATAAAAAAGCAGAAGAAGAACATGCAGGAAATGAAGAATAGCTAGAAATAAGAACAGGAAATGATTCCCAACACTCTGAAAATGCAGAACAAGAATCTACAAACACATAACTAAACAAATTCAAGCATTGACTTGGATCCACAGTGTATACTATAACAAAAGGAAGGCTCCACTTTAGTTCCATTCAACTCTGACCATACCAAAAAAGTGTCATTGCATTGCATTAAGAAACTGAACACAACGTGTCGAAAGCCTTAAGACGAACAAAGATCAATGTATATGAGTGTTTCTATGGCCAATAGTTGAGCATATGAAGAAAAAACAAGTCATTCAAAACAGCTACTCTCTATAATGCTTTTGTTGCTTACTAAAAGAGTCCCGAGATTCCCTGAAAAGCTCGGTTGTAAAGTAACACCGGATTTCTGATCAAGGTATGCAACTACAGTAGTCCTTGAATCTGCAATTCCACAGGTTTGAACAGAAGAGGCAGCACC
>JAULKM010008646.1:0-14925 GCA_032355605.1 Rubia tinctorum | reverse complement strand
AAAGGACGAGGCACTATATATAGCCCTCTCCATCGTAAACCCTAATGGCTTTGGGCCCAAAAACATTTTGGCCCAAATCGAAACAGAAGACAGAATACCAATAACAGTCCAACCAAAGGACATGCTATACCGTCGGGCCAACCTGTCAAAGCGGCTAATACGTATTCAAGGCATATCAACAAAAATAAAAAGAAATAAATATGAAATCTTCTCATTAGTTATATATGAAGGCAAAATCTTGGGAAATAGACTTATGGAAAGATGGAGTTTAATTAGAATGATAAAATGTAGAAGGTCTTAGTTGTAATATTAAAAATTTATTATGTAACGTGTAGTGGTTATAAAGTTCATAACCCGATTCATGCAACCCAAACTTTTTTCTTTATTTTTTCTAATATGTACTTTAAACCTTGGTTTTTCCATGACTTATGGAAAGACCGTCTTTCAAGAGATAAACTCACATATGAATTATAAAAATAACTCAATCTAATCGTTAGTTGGTATGAAATAAGACTACTCCCTCCGTCCCTAAATAAATTGCAAAGAGAGAAAAAAATTAATGTAAAATTGAATAGTAAAAAAAGGACTTATGTAAGTCCAAAAAGTTGAAAAGTACACTGAAATTCTAAAAAAGCACAAAAGTAAAACTGCACTGGAAAATGTGTTAATCCCTTCGACAACCTAAATTATTCCCGCCAAAATTAACTTTGGGCTACAGTTTTTTTTGGAGCCAAATTCACACTTTTCGAGCATTGTTCATTCAATTTACAGAATCTCCCTCACAACTATAAATAGGGGCATTTATTATAGTTCCCTTTGAAACCCTACAAATTAGGGGAAAAAACTCTCAAAATTTTCTTTTTGGCCAATTCTCTTACACATAAAACCATATCCCGCCACTTCTTCATCTTCATCACCAAGCTTGTTGGGCTGCGATGGTGGGGAGAAACCTAACTGACGAACGGTGGCAATAAATTTCCCATTTCTTGCTTCAGCATATTAAGAATGGCCAAATTCAGCACCAACAAAGGATCGAGGCAGCAGAGAGGTGGTCTGTTTCAGTTAGGACCATCAGCACCATATAGGCGCGGGTGAAGCAGCAGCTTCAGAATGGAAAGGCAGTGTGTGCCCATTCGAAAAGACACTAGTGTTGTGGAAGAACCAAGAAACCAATCGACTTGGAGGCCTTAATGACATTGTCACTAAGGTTCATGCGCACATGCCGGAATATAGCTACAAAATTGCATGTTGGTAAAAGTAGCATACACGGGGTAATAGCTAACAAGGAGATCAGAAGCCACACTAATGCAGTACATCCTTGACTAACAATGGCATGCAAAGAATCAATGGTGGAATGGTGCTTAATAAAACTGGAGTACAACTTGCATTTCAAAAACATGCACAGTATCATACACATCGACGAAAACTGGTTCAACATCACGGAGGCTACAACAAGGTACATTCTTGGTCCCAATGAACCAGAACCCTATAGAATCACCCAAAGCAAGCATTACATACCCCAACTCATGTGTTTTATGTGTTGTGTGTTGACTAGTATTCGACTTAGGTGGAAATATAATGTTTGATGGGAAACTAGGGGTCTTTCCTTATGTGGAGCATATAGCAGCCAAGTACACCACAATAAATAGACCTAGGGGGAACCATGGTGCTTACACCCATAACATCCATCACTAGAGATATCATAAGACACAAGCTTATTCATGAACTGATTCCAGCAATTAAGGCAAAATGGCCAACTTGGGAAAGTAAATTTTTTTGATACAACAAGATAATGCCCCAACCCACATATTTGCAAATAACCCTGAGTTTTTAGCTGCAGTCACCTCAGGTGGTTTTAATATTCAGTTAGTGTGCTAACCATCCAAATCACCCTATCTGAACATTCTGGCTTCAGGTTTTTTTGCCTCGATTCAGAGTTTACAACAACAAAATCCTAGTCAAAAACTAGATGGGCTACTACATGCTGTGTATGATGCATTTGAAAGGGAGAATAAGGTAATTGACAAGATATTCCTAAGTTTACAATGTGTTATGGTGGATATCATGAAATGCAGGAGTGGTAATGAGTTAAAACTGCCACATATGGGAAAGGAAAGGCTAATAAGAATTGGTATGCTACCCCCACAATCTAATTATGGATTCTGAGTTGGTTAGGAGATGTTTGGAACACTTGGTGGTTGTTGGAAAAACCATGAACATTTTGGAGCTGCTCATCAGTATGGAATTAGTGTAGAAGTTCAAGGTTTATGTATTTTTGTAGGGATGTGCTTCTAGATTCAAGTCTAGGGTAAACATACCATGTATTTTGTTTAGGGTATGTTTATAGGGAAACCTTGTAAAAGCTTGGAGGGCTAAACTCCATTTTGTATGAAGTGTTATAAAAAAATGCTCTGCTTTTAAAAATCAGATAAAGAGTGTGAGGCAGAAAAGGGTAAGTCCAGAATATATAACACAACTACTGGATGGCAAGGCACACACACATATCACAAAGGGGACTAACACTACAAAGCTCCCGTCCAAATGTTTTAAAAAACATGGTTGCTGCCAAAGTGTGTACAAGTAATTTATCATCACATGTGGCTAACAACTCTAACAGGGTCAAGTAGACAAATAATTTCAGAGTCGGGTCTAATCACATCATGCCCCTCCAAGATCGAATAAGTTTAAGAACTAATAAGCATGTCTACATGTTTTTTTCATTCATCACAGCTACATCATCAATTATGGGTTCAACCAGCACATACACAACATTGACCAACATATAAGCTATGATATCAGTTAACACATGTTATGCCAAGTTCAGGTATGTCCAGTGACTAACACTGCATGGTTGCATATATAATCCACATAAACATGCATCGCATTTACTGCTCCATTATTTCCCCATATATGAAACATGTTATGCCAGGTTCACAAGATAAACAAGGCTGCACATTGGAACATAACACATAAATGAATCATATACCCAGCAATCACAAGTAGCACACATCACACCTCAAACTGAACACAATCACAAAGTTACTAGCATTAGTAACTAGTGTCACACTAAATACACAACCTGCAGAGAAAGGAAAATTATTAGTAAGTGTTAAAGTGGAAAATATTAAAATAAAATTAAAAGTGAAGCTGGATAGTTGCAGACCTGATAATAATAAAACTATTTTTGATCAGGTGAATAAGGTTTTGGCTCGCATGTGGGGCAGCTACCAAGGTATAGAGCAGCCCCGGTTTCCCAGAAACTTGGATCCCCATACTTTGGGTATTTGTTACCCTTGAAGTACACTGAAGAATGTGGATCACACCAAGAATCAGAATCACACCAAGAATCAGAATCAGACTCATATGAGTCAGTGGGTTCAGTTTCATCTGAATCAGGGGGTTGTGTTTCATCTGAATCAGGGGTCTGTGTTTCATGTGAGTTAGGGGGTTGTGTTTCATCTAAATCAGGGGGGCAGTGCTAGGGTGTCATCTAAAGAGTATGTTTTAGAGTGGTGAATTGGGACTGCTAGGACGGGGCTAAAATGTGTAGCAATTGGGGTATCAAATGATTCAGTTGTGTCAGTTTAAGGGATTGGGTCATGGACTGGGGAGACCACATGTGCATAGGGCTATGAATCAAAATCTTCAAGGCCAGTAAACAGTGTTGGATCAACAATGGGCTCATACTCGGACTCATATTAGGAGTCATTCAAGGGTTGGCTAGGGGCAGATTTTTCATGCTGCCCAACCATGACCTTGTCACAATGATCCATGAATCAGGTAAAGGGCTGGATTTGGTTTCAGTTACAAATAAGAGGGATATGCACTCTAAGACGGGATATGCAAACAAACAATTAGTACACAATCAAGACAGGACAATCAATTCACAATCAGGACATAAGGACAATCAACATCGGAACATGACAACGCATAGTCAACAAACAAAAATTGAACAGGAAATTATAGACCATACAGTAGTAACATGACTATGAACTAACATAACCAATGAATCCAATCAACACCAGGCAACAACGGTTAAAAAGAACATCATATGGATGTGGTTGTTACGAAAGAAAATTGAACAACAGGCAAGAGCAAGGCTATGAACTGACAGGGTAAGGAACGAATCCAATCAACAGCAGGCAAGAACAATGGTTAATAAGAACATCACATGCAAGTGGTTTTTAAGAAAGAAAAATAAATCATAATCTCAAATAAAACTGTTTATATCAGAAAATCACAAATACGAAACAGTTAAACCTTAATCGCTTCTACAAACACAGGAGGTGGACATAAAGAGTGAGGCAAACAGCAGATCGAGCATAATTTATAGAGAAGAACGGAAAACTACACAAGCATAACATGAATCTTAACTTGAACGACTAAATAAGACACAAAATCATCACATGCATGTTGTTTTAAAGAATAAAATTGAAAGAAAAAGTCAAATCTCACTGATTGAACACAAGAAACACAAAGATTCAGTAGCCACATCCAGATGAAGAACAACCTTTGTTAATAAGAACGTAAATCACCCTGCGAAAAATCAAATATCACTGATTCAACACAAGAAACACAAATATTCACAACCCAGATCTAGAATAAGAACAACATTTGTTCATAAAACTGTAAATCACCCAGCAAAACCCTATTCAACACTCAGAAAGCCGTGATAAACATGGGAATCATAAGAAATCACTTTCGTCTTTAAAAACCCCCAAACAACTCACGAAAACTCTAGATCTGAATGCAAAAAGGTGTGATCAAAACGACGAACATAGCAAATGATCACACCAGAGCAGAGACAACAACTTTAAAACATGGGGAATCAGCCAAGATCACAGACAAAATAGTTCACAGACGGCTAGATTTTTGAGAGTTGAGAGAGAAGCGAGGAGAGACAGTGTTTTTCAGAGAGAGGTGAGAGAAGTGAGTAGAGACATTGAGTTTTCAGAGAGAGATGAGAGAAGTGAGCAGAAAATGGAGCGTTGGAGAGTATTTGAGAAGGCGAAAGTGGAGCATTGGGATAGCAATAATTGAGCGTTGGGAGAGTAAATGTGATTCACATATTTTTTGACATGCGTCCCAGGGAGCCCCACTTTGGTTAATTAATCAGCATTAAGGGCTGTAAATATTAGAGGGTCCATGGGCTTTTCAGACATTTCACACTCGATCAAATGGGCTGAATTAAATTTTTTTGACCCATTACAGTTTGAGGTGGGATAAATAAATAAAAAAGTGTACGGTTTATTCAGGGACGGGGATTATGTGTTCTTAAAATTATTTAAATGTAGATTCATAAATGGTAAGTGGATAAGTTTAGTGAACCGATAGGAAATTGTAGTAAGTTGATGCTTAGTGCACCGTGCATTCACGTGGTTTTGTGGAGCATCGCATGAACTTTGGCATTACTCCTCAGTCCTGACAAGAGGTCAAAAAAATGAAATACTATTGCACTCCATTATATCACAAGCCCATACTCTCTATAAGCACAAGGTTCTCTTAATAGGAGGTTTATTAATAAGTTTATGTGCAGTCCATATATATTTTACCTTCTATACTGCATTAGTTAAATTATATATTAAATCTCCCCGACTCATTAGTGAATCTACACCAATCTGAAATAGCATCTTGCCTCGAATTAGTTGCATAGATTTGGTGTTTCTTCTTTGTTGAAATTGTCGCATAACCTCACATAGAGATAAAGATAGATTATGATGAATTGTTGTGTAAGTGGGCAAAGACCACATGCATCTTGATTTTGTTTGTCCTCTACACAAGCAAGATCCTATGTTTGGTTTCAGCGTTTTAATTCATTATTTATTGGCATGGGAACTGATATTTATTTATTTATTTTCATATAGTGCCTTTTTGCTTTACTTGTTGGTTTATATTAATCACATTATTCTTACCGGGAATCATGGTCGTCTCATTCGGAAGTTTATTGATCGGGTTAATTAGGAATTCAAGATTACCGATCTTTGCACTCTACGGTATTTTTTTAGTTTGGAGGTTGTTCGTACTTCCGACAGCTTATTCCTTGGTCAGGCCAGATACGCTAAGGACATTTTTATTGTGCACTGGGATACAAGATTTCACGCTTGTTGCCATTCCTTTTGTAGCTTTTCGTAGCTTGTTAAGTCTTCCAGTAAGCCGTTCAGAAATCACACTCTTTATCGATCTTTGGTTGGTGCACTTAAGCATCTGTTGATTACACGTCCCGATTTGTCTTATACTGTGAACACGGCCAATCAATACACGCAGGCTCCTACTGATGATCATTTCCAAGCTGTTATTCAAATTTTGCGCTATGTGCGTGGTACTCTTCACTATGATCTCCAGTTTCCTACAAATTCCCCTGTTTTACCCGTTCTGGGTTATTCTGATACCGATTGGGCTCGTTGCATTGAAACTCGTTGGTCTACATATGGTTATGTCATTTTCCTTGGTGGTAACCCAATGGCGGAACTAGGGGGCGAGCCGGGGAGGCCGCCCCCAACCTCCGGTGAATGAGGGGTAAATATACATCCCTCCCCTCCTCGCCCAGAATCCGCCCTGTCCCGCCTCTCCTCACCCAGGATCCGCCCTGCCCTGCCTCGCCCCTCCTCACATTTTGGTCTAGTTCCGCCACTGTGGTAACATGTTGTCTTGGAGTGCTAAGAAACAGCCTACAGTTTCTCGTTCTAGTTCAGAATCAGAATACTGTGCTATGACAAATGCCGCTGCAGAGTTGACTTTGTTGATGATTTTTTTCTCGAGATTTACGTGTATCGACTCATGCGTCTCCTATTTTGCTGTGTGATAACAATAATGCTCTCTTTCATACTCAGAATCCAGTTCCGCAAAAGAGAGCTAAACACATTGATATTGATTATCATTTTGTGTGTGAGATGGTGTCTTCTGGAAAACTCAAGGTTGCTCATGTTTCTATGGATTTGCAGCTTGCTGACATCTTTGCAAAGGGGTTAACTCGTCCTTAGTGTGAGTTCTTAGGTTCCAAGTTTTGCATTGCGACCAGTCTCACGCTTCACTTGACGGGGGTAATAGAGATACAAATTGATTTAGAATCAGGATAAGAAAGGAATACTCTTTCTGATTGGTTTTGTATATACCGTGTTCCATATTTGTTTCTCCTTTGTATATCCTTTGTACTCAATATACATATATATTGTAAGTTTTATATTCTGTCACTTAGAACCGAACATAAAATAGTGTATCCGCTCTCAAAGTCGGACACAAAAGTAGCGGTCTGCTCACAAGGCTGGTCTAATTTTCCAGACACAAAATTGGTTCCTTAGCTCCATGGACCGGACACGAGATCGGGGTGTCCACTCTATGAAGTCAGACACATCGATCCGAACACACCAATCTCATGTCCGGGCACTTTTAACCGATTTTTAAAAAAATCATAACATTTTAAATTAACAGATAAATTAACAAATGAAATCATATAATATCATTTACTCAATAAATTGAATAAATATTTTTAAAAATAAAAGTGGGTGAGTACTTACTATTTGTTCCATATTTACACTTTTTCAAAGTGTGAATTTATATGATTTTTAATGGAATAAGATGAAATTAATAATTTATTGGGAAAAAACAGATGTTTGGAGGTTTTTTTAAATATAAAAATATAAAATACTACTACAGATATACATATCATTTTCTCATTGTAAAACAGAATATGAACCCGAAACCCTAGTATGAACACTCTTAAGCCTCAACCATAGTTTATAACTTTATATCAATTTATGCATTGTGGTGTTCCACTGGCCCTTTTCATTAATTTGTTTCTATATTCGTAAAATCAAAACCTATATTAATGGCTTTGTTGACCTTATTTTGGCCGACTTCCGGCATAAGACAAAATATGTGACGTTTCATTAATTAGGGTATAAGAAAAGGAATTATCTAATAAACAATACATATTAGTAAATGTATAAGATTGTCTTGCATTTTTAATCGAAATTTCCAGTTTATTACAAAAAAATTGAATTTGTTCTTTAAAAATACGCACTTTTCTTTTGTGTCTTAAAAGGGCACATTTCAGCAAAATGTGGGTACCAATTTGAATCAAAATTGTGACATTATAATGTTCACTTTTAACTGAAAAGATACTTTTTCGGGATATTAATGAAAATGTGAATCCCCTAAAAAAATAATTTAAAAAACTATGAATTTCACTTAAAATGGGTACCAATCTGAACATTTTTTCACTAGTAAATGAGTTAAACAAGTTTAGAATAACATGAATGTAACTGGTCGTGAATCTTTTGACCGATTGATTGATGGGAAAAACAAAATGGTAGGTTTAATTGATTAGTGAAAGAGTATATAATTATCATGGCCAAATTTCAATCTCATCTAACAATTTGTTGGATACTCTTTAAAACATGCTCAATTTCTTTAAGCACTTTTGACTAGAGGATATGTTATGGAAAGTCACTTAAGCACTTTTGACTAGAGGATATGTTATGGAAAGTCACTTCATCCCAACTTGTTTAAAGTTTATATGCCTAACAAAAAAAACCTTCCCTTCTTTCTAATTACAGATAATCTTTTACATGCTAAAAACAAAATAAAACTATTTCAATCTCATTTAAAACGTTCGATTTGTAAACCCTAATTAATAAACAAAAATGAGTTCTCAAATGAGACTACTAGTGCATTATTGGCCATAATTTGTTAATCTCTCTATGTTGAAATGCATTTTAGCTACTAGTTTAATATAGAGTAAGTGCATTAATACCTCTAACATCCTTCTTAACATATACCAATTAATTTTTTAAAATTGCACGTTACCTTGTTCCTTGTTTAGTGCACATCTACCCTCACAATTTTTCAAATGCCAGTCTCCATTTATAAGAATATATGTGCAACTTTAAAAAACGGGAAGGAGTATATGTGAACTTTCAAAAAACTAGATGGGGCATATGAAAATTTTCAAAAAAAAAAATGAGGGTTTATATACACTAAACTTAAATGCATTTATCCCTTCAATATATGAATACCTTATTATTTTATTTTTGAAATCTAAATAAGTCATAATTGTATCATTACTCAAGTCCTCATTCATTATTAGTAGCACTCATGTTTTCTGATTTTCTTTTTGAATTTTTTTCCCTTGGGTATTAGATTGTTCTACATAAACCTAGGTGTATCTAGATAAGACTTAGAAGAGGCACCCTTTGAAAAGGGGAAACTGTGATGTTAACTATACATCAAGAGAGTATAAATACAATGTACACAAATATAGAGAGTGTGATAATGCCAAGATGCATGAAAAGGTTCACACAAATGAAATGAAAAGATAAGTTTGTTTATTTAATAAAATAATTAAAATTATGAAAGAAAATGAGCCAAAGGAGGTAGGGTTAGGTTTGGCCTTTTGTGTTCTTATTGGTTGGACGGTCGGTGGAGAGACTTCCAGCAGAGCCCCTTGGAATTAAAAATTTGCCACTTGCATTAAATATAACTACTTAATATAATCAATCTCATGGAAAAACAAAATGCTTAGTACTTGCTTAAGAACATAAATTGATTGTTTATAAATAGATCAAAATTTCATTTGTTAATATGATCTTGATTAGAGGTGTCAGTTTGGGTTATCGTGTCGGGTTGAAAATGATTCGGGTTAAAACATGAATATTTTCATTTGTCAGGTTGTGTCGAGTCGGGTCGGGTTGAAATGTGTCAGTTTTTTTCTAGGGTCTAGTCAGGTTATTGTCGTGTAACTTCTATACTTGTGTTAGGTAGGATCAGGGCGGAGTGTTGTCAGGTTGGATCAGATCAGGTTATTTTTGGGTCGAGCTACCGTCGTGTTATTTTTTTACTGGAGTTTTGTTCGCGAGGGATCATGTCAGTTTATTATATAATGTTTCATATTGGATTCAGGTACATTTTGGGTTGGTTCATTTTGGATTGGGCTATTATGCTACCCGTTTACTCGGGTTAGTTTAGGTTATGTTTCAATAATATTATTGTTACTATTGTATTATTATTAGATTTTGTTTCGCTGTAACTTGTAACTAATAATTTATTTATATATATATATATTTCTTCGCAAATTTATTTTTGAAATCAATATTTGGTCTACTCTATAATTAGTAATTCAAAAGCATAATTCTTATTAGATATCTCTTTATTTGACTATTATTCATTAAATTTATAAATTTAGTTGTGCTTTGGCACTTTTTGTTTAACCTTTGTATTCAAATTTGTCATGAGTTGAATTTGCATAGTCATATCTGTAGATTCTTAAAAAATAAAATTCCTATTTTATTATAATAAGTGCATCTAAGGAATTCATTAGTTTTTTATACGAATATTATGGATGACTCCATAGATGAAGATATGCCAAAACTTGATAAAATATTTAAGGGTTATGTACGGGATTCTCCAAGTGACATAACTGGTCCTATGATTAGTGTAAGGAAGAAACTTAGAAATTTTGCACCAAATATTTTGGTTGATCAGATCCATGCAGAAGAACCTAAATCTATCTCAAAATTGCCTAGGAAAAATTATACAGTCATTTCGAAATAGTGAAGATTTCATGAAGAACATATAATCTCTTTCCCAATGAATTTTTCAGAGAGGTAGTGTGCTCATGAAGACAATTTTCTATAATAGTTTTAGATAGTCTTTATTTTGTTTTTGGCCCAATTAAATTAGGCCATGCTAGTTTAGAAGGGTTTAATTTCGGTCATACCCTAATTAGGGTTTAGGAGATTTTGTTATGACTGGATTAGATTTCATAAGTTTGGATAAGGAAGATTCATTCAAAAATTTAGTCAATATTTGGATTGATTTACTTGTATGAATTGGGTCATCATTTAGGTTGGATTAGGAATTTAATTTGATATGGTTTTATCTTCTTTAAACTGTCATAAGTCATTCCAATTTTTGACATGAATTACCAAAACTTATTTTCTTTCTATTTTGAGATGGCTGAACCTATCTTTATAAATATGGATGGTCATCAACGAATTTTTACACAATTTTATCAATCATATATTTCAGAATTTTAGTTCATACTCATTGCTTATTAAGCGTCAAACCGTTATTTTGTCCATTATAAATTAATTCTTAGAAACGTTGGATTCTTTGTGTTTATTTTGTGCAACTAGTCTTTGGGTTAAGTAGAATTTGGCCCTTGTGTTAGTGAAAATCATAAAATTGTATTCTTGACTATACATCGCCCATGTCTTCTTTATTTCAAAAGGGAGTTTCAATCAACTTTCGTCAAGATTGCTTCTTCAAACTTCCGCATCCAAAGTTTTTGCAAGGAGATTCATTTCAGTTTGACTCATAACCAAGTTAACTTGGTTTCATAGTAAATACTAGTTGACTTTTTATAACTATATCAATTTTGGATTGATACCCTGTAAGGTTTATATAGCTGATTTATTGGTTTGAATTGGGTTAGAGTTGGATCGGGTTTGGGTTGGATCGCGTTGGGTTGATTTTGGGTTCCTATTCAGGTCGATTCAGATCCAGATTATTGGGTGATATTTAGGTTTCTAGTTGAATTCGGCCGCGTCGAGTTTGGGTCTATATTTTCCAAGTCAGAATCGGGTTTCAGGTTAAATTTGTTCGTGTTGAGTTTAGGTTTGGGTCCATATTTCCCGGGTCATATCAAGGTTTGGGTTGAATTCAATCGTTTCAGTCCAGGTCGGGTTCTTGGTTCAAGTCAGACACTGACAACTATAATCTTGATCATTGCTAGTTAAAAATATGTATACTTATAAATATTATAAACATATTTTTAAAAATTAAAAGCACACTCCCTCTTCGTCCCACTAAAACTTTCCTAATTAATTTTTCAAAATCATATCTTGTAAATTTTGATCCTAAATTTGAACTTTTACACAGACACAAACACAGACACACACACAAACACACACACAATCTTGTGAGATTTTGTTAGATTCATTTTAACATCTATTTTCTAAATATTCATTTTTCATTCAAAATTATATGTAGTTAGAGATATGGACGGTTAAATACGATCATTAAAACTCGTAAAAATAATAATTAAGTTTTAGTGGGATGGAAGGAGTATTAAACTTTTACAATAATTGAGGTAGTTGATTCTTAGAGCAAGTCCAACAACTTCCCTATAATAGGGATTTTCATTTATTATAGGGATTTCATATGGTTTTTGAACTCCAACAGCTTCCCTATCTCATTCCCTAAAATAGGGATTTTGATGAGAAAGAAGACTTTCCCTATATTTGTGGAAAGAGAAA
The DNA here is from genome assembly GCA_032355605.1 of Rubia tinctorum. NCBI lineage: Eukaryota > Viridiplantae > Streptophyta > Magnoliopsida > Gentianales > Rubiaceae > Rubia > Rubia tinctorum. Next base: position 2,671 of record JAULKM010008646.1, on the reverse strand, counting down.
AAAATTAGGGAATGAAAATTTAATGCAATTTCAATTGAATGCATCAAATCATAACATATTATTCAATTTTATATTGAAATTTTAATTTTCATATTTCCCTCATTCTTCCATTCTTACTAAAAAAAGTACCTTCGACTTCCAACAAAATTTTGTTTAGAGAAAACTACTACAATCTCAAACTCACGTGGGGTGCTTATTTTATTTTTTGTAGAATTTTGTCAATAATGATTTGTTTAGAAAATTGGAATTAATCTCTTTGGTATATAGTTTGTAATTTTTTGATTTTTTTTTTGATATTGTTACCTTTTATTCACTATAACAAAAGGGGGATAAGGGCACTTGTATAAGAAACGTCCTAACAAATGTATATTAAGATGCTTATAAAATTAAACGTCCTAATATTATGTGAAACATATTAAAATGTCACGATATTATATATAATTAGGATATTACAAATCTACCCAATATTAAAATTATTGGGACTTTTTGAAAACAATTATTGGGACATTCATAAGTGTCCCAATAGATGTATATTAGAACTCTTATAAATTAAACGTCCCAATAGATATGTAATTAGGACATTAAAAAGTGACCTAATGTAATATGACGCATAAAAACAACCATATATCTTGTCTATAGAGTCACTTAATATAGCGACTCAATATCTATAAGGATTCGGGGTAATGAGATATTTTAGAAGTGCCATATGTATGGGACCTTCCCAATAGAAACCTATTGGGACACTTTTTAGGCTCGTAATAGGGGATTTTGTGCTGTAGCAATTTCAAACCGGGTGAATATATATAAAAAATATGAAAATAAAATTAGTTTTCAATTACCATGGAAATTTTAGTTCAAATTTATTATATTGATTGATTTTAAAAACTAACTTAATTTTTATAATATATTTTGAAATGATTAAAAATGAACTCTTAACTTTAAATGAAAAGGTAACAAGAGTGTAATAAATGTCACATGCAAAAGAGGGAATATGTTGGAGTTGATTAAAAAAATAGGGAATATTAATTTTCATTCTCTATTTTAGAGAAAATTTTAGGGAAGCCGTTTGACCTTGCCCTTACGCGATAGATGGAGTAACTTACAATTACTTGGATGGATATTGTTTTTTCTTAAAGGAATATTGTTTTTTTCTTAAGGAAAATCAGAGAGAATGAGGAATGAAGTGTGAAAGCTCACCCAACTATTCAAAATTAGTGTAGAAGAACTAAAATTCTATGAAAAATTGGAGGTTTTACTCGCTAAATTCAAATAATTATAGTTTTGAAGCAATACCAACATATCAGCTAAAAATAATATTATCCTTTTAAAACTATGGGCACTAGTTGTGAAATCTGATACCTGCAATATTGATCGGAGATAACCAATTTTATAGCCAACACCAACAGAACTTGCATTTAAAATAGAGAGAAGATTATACAATTTGAAATTGTTTAAGAAGGAAATTTACGAGTTTGTGACGCAATACTGAAAATTTTCATTTATAGTAATCCGCGCTTTCGAATTTAAGACAAAGTCTTGTATAAGACCGTCTCACAGTGAGACCAGAGATTTAATTGCAAATGAGGTTTTAAATTGAAGTTTTAAAAGTTTAGGGGGGTGGATGTGAAATTTCGTTAATTTACATTTAAATCCAAGTATAAATATCAATTTTTCCTCATTATCCTCTCATAATTTTCTGAAATTTTCTCTCTCCTCTCTTTTCCTCTCTCTAGCGCAAACTTCCTTCTTCTCTTTTCTCTCCATTTCTCTTCCATTTTCCTTCAATTCGAGCTCCTTTTTTTTCCAATTAACCTCACATCCTCTCCATTTTCTTCCTCCTTTCTTGCGCGCAGTGGTTCATTGAGATTTTTGGAGTTTTCTGTCAAATTTTCCGGCAAATTTTCCGGTATAGCTTCGGTTTTCGCCGGCTGAACACAATATGAGCTTCGTTTTGTATTTATTTTCGAAGGTAATGCCTTTGCTCAGTTTTTATGCATATTTTGTTGTTGTTTTCGATTTTTGTTTACTTTCTTTGGTTCATGTGATATTCTATGGTTTGTGTAGGTTATAATGAGTAATATTTGAGGATTTCTTTGTTTTTTTTTTGTGTTTTGTGAGTTGTTCTTACATATTTGTGCTAATATTTGTGTTGTCGCTGCTGTTTGTTAGATGTCTAAGAGGACTTGCCTCACTGCTGCTACAATCAAGAAGGAAGGAGACTTCGTAAGTTTTCTTAATTTCACCAGTGATGTTTTAGATACAGTTATTGATGTTTCTCGTTTTTAACTTGATGTTTCATGTTTTAGGCTTTAAGTGATGTTATCTGTGTTGGTGTGATGTTTTAATTTCCGTGTTTGGTGCTTGTACTGTTTTCATGTTTATATGTGCAATTGATGTTCAGTTTTAACAATTTGTTCTAAGTTTTTGTGTTGTTTTTTTTTATGTTTCTTAGATGTCTAAGAATGCTTGTCTATTGTTGCTGTAATCGAGAAGGAAAGAGGATTTGTAAATTTTTGTTATTTTCCAGATGTGATGTTTTAATTACTGTTGTTGATGTTTCAGGTTTTATGTTTTATGTTTAGGTTTTAAGTAATGTTATCTGTGTTGGTGTGATGTTTTAATTTCAGTATTTGATACTTGTAGTGTTTTAAGTGTGCAATTGATGTTCAGT
>JAULKM010008626.1:0-14925 GCA_032355605.1 Rubia tinctorum | reverse complement strand
TCTTGCTTTCACCTCCAAAATTCTCCCATCATTAAATCTGCACATAAAACACACCTAAAGTGCACATTATCCTCGTAAAATCTCAATTTAATATCCCAAATAAGCAGCATTAATCGCACACATCATTCATCTTCCACGAAATATTAAGCAAGGTACCTACCAAACTTTCACACACGTTCTTCTCAATGCGCATGAAATCAAAACTATGCCAAACATCTAAGGATTCCCAATAAGGTAGATAAAAAAATTGAACATTTCTTCCATGGACTTTTCTCTCAAACTTTAGGGACTACTTTCTTCTTGCCAAAGGTTACACGCATACCATTTACCTTATTATGTACTTCCTTTCCCATTAGAGGTATCGATGCTTTTCTTCGATCCCTTTTACCTAAGAAATGCACTACATCATTCCGGTATGCACTATTCCCATCAAGAAATCGACGATGCCCCACGTACACAGTTTTTCTCCAATATTTCAATTGTCGATAATCAGTTGCATCTTCACAAATAGGACAAGCTAGCTTTATGACCCTTACAAACATATCCCGACAAATTACCATGTGCGGGGAAGTCATTAATTGTGCAGAACAACGTAACCCGTAAGGTGAAAGTCGTTTTCCTGTATGCATCATAAACACCTACAACACCTTTCCACAACTTCTTCAAATATTTAATAAGAGGTCTCAAGTACACGTCAATATCATTCCCTTACTTAGAGCTTAAACATGAAAGATCAAAGATAGAACTAGAAACATTTACAACGGTATCTAAAACATCACAACTAGAAAAAAAATCTTACAGTTCCAAATTCCTTCTCGATTGCAATAACAATGGGCAAGTGTTCTTAGACATCCAAGAAACAGCAACAACAACACAAAAATTAGCACATATAGTAACAAAACCCTGAGATATCACACACAATCAAAGATGACCATCAATTGCACACTTAAGCATGAAAACACCACCAGCATCGAGCACTGAAATTAAAACATCACACCAAACAAAAAATAACAGTACTTAAAAGCTAAACATCAAACATTAAACAGAAAACCATAAACATAAACATAAAAAACAGAACCTAAAACATCACATCTGAAAAATAACAAAACTTATTGATCCTCCTTCCTTCTCGATTGCAGCAACAGTGGGCAAGCGTTCTTAGATTTCTAAGAAACAAAAAGAAAACCCCAAAAATTAGCAAAAATCGTCATAAAACCCTAAGATATCACACACAATAAAAATTGAACATCAATTGCACACTTAAGCATAAAAACACCACAAACATCAAACACTAAAACTAAAACATCACACCAACATAGATATCAATACTTAAAACCTAAAACATCAAACTGAAAACGAGAAACATCAATAACAGTATTCAAAACATCACTGCTGAAAATTAAGAAAACTTATAGATTCTCATTCCTTTTGTATTGCAGCAGCAGTGAGGCAAGTTTATTTAGAAATCTAAGAAACAACAGCAACAACAACACAAATATTAGCACAAATCCGTAAGAACAAGTCACCAAACACAAAAAAAAAATCCCCAAATATTACTTAGTATAACCTACACAAACTCTAAAACATCACATGAACCAAAGAAAGTAAAAAAACAAATTGAAAAAACAACAAAATATGCACAAAAAATCACAGCGAAGGCATTACTAGCGAAAAAAATACAAACCGAAAATCGAATTGTGTTAGATCGCCGAAAATTGAAGATAAAACTAGCTAAATCGCCGGAAAATGAAGTGCAACTTTCCTGCGTTCCTCGCGAATCACTATGAGAGAGAAATATGGAAAAAATGGATAAAATGTGCGGTCGAATCGAAGGAGAGGAGTGGTTGAAATTTGGAGCCAGAGAGAAAAGGAGAGATAAGCAGAGTGATTGCAGAAAAAAGGGAAAGAGGCGTGAGAGAAGAAGATAAAATATTAATATTTATACCTAAATTTAAATGTAAATTAATTAAATTATACACCTATTTCTTGAATTTTTAAAACTTTAATTAAAATCTCGTGTTGAATTCTTTACAATTTAATCTCTAGTCTCGTTGTGAGAACGTTTTATAAAAGATCTTGTCATTTTAGAATTCGTCAAAGTTGGTGTACACTCTAATTATTCACTTCCACAATTTATTAACGCATATTTACTGCAATAAACTATTAATATACACTGTGAAAGACAAATGGTACTACGTACTCAACTTTTGAGAGATCGAAGAACCTCCATTATTGACCCTATAAAGATAGATTATCATGTATGACGCTTCTTGTCCGTCAAAGATTTCAATAAAAAATTATTAACTAATCCGGTGATGTGTAGGTTAAAAGATACAGTAAATTATGATTTTAAACATAAACTCGAATTATATTTTATAATTATATAATTGGGATGTTCTTGGGAAAAACCATCTTTCCATAGGATTATGGAAAGATATAGTTTAATTAGAATAATAAAAGGTAAAAGGTCTTAGTTGCAATATTAAAATTTTATTATGCAACTTGTAGTAGTTATAAAGTTTATAAACCAATTCATGCAACCCGGAAATTTTATCTTCATTTCTTCTAATTTGCACTTTAAACATTGGTTTTTCCATGACTTATGAAAAGACCGTATTTCAAGAGACGGACTCTATATAATTTATTATTGTAGGTATAATATATTTTATAAATATTATATGATTAAATTTTCACCGTGATATGTAGGTTAAAGATAGAGTAAATTATGATTATAAGCATAAACTCAAATTATATTTTATAATTACATAATATATTATTGTACTCCCTCTATTTCTCTATTATTGACACACTTTCCTTTTTGGGTTGTTTCTTTTATATTGACACACTTTCCATTTTTGGTAAGATTCCTTCAATTTGATCCATTCATTCTACTTTTTACATCCTACATTCAATTTCATCCACTCATTTTCTTCTCCTAAATCTAAGCACATAAATTTATGGTGCCACTTATAGAGAAACGGAGGGGTATAATTTTAAATTTCATGCAAAATATAGAAAGTTATATACCTAGATTTTCCTAGGTAAATAGAGATATATGAAATTGAACTTCTCATATGTAAAAAAAATATATCAATTTATTACTTCTTATGAAATTTTATTAATGCCAATGAAATAAAAATTCTTGAATGATTTAATTTTCTACGTAATAAACCAAACGACCCATTAATTTTTGTTCAATGTTGGATTAGTATAGTTGTAAGTTTGATGCATGTATAATGTTTAGGCCTTGTTTATTTATTTAACTCCTTCACTTCATGATAGTCCTTATTTACTTTAAAGGTTCCTTCATTTCATAATTGACGTGGCTGACCCTCTCTCTTACAGGTGACAATGGGGCGGTTGCGAATTATACTACTTTCATACCTATGTTCACATAAAAAAATTGTACTCATGACTGCTCCATCACACATGGCGGGTACAACCTTAAAATTCATCCGTACCCATCGGTTATTATACAAAATTTATACCCGCATCATCACCAACTTGGGTCTCCCTACCCATTTCATATCCACTGTACTCATCTCACTTGTATCTCAAAAAATGGCTAAAATAGACTTTTTATACTAGCGTTTATATTAAAATTAATAAATTTAACTAGATGGAAATATTATATGTAAGATATGTGCAATATGGATAAATACTCATTTATTTTATATTAAATTAGCGGGTATATAACGGGTTTAGTGCGGTGGGCCAGAGATGGGGTGGATGCGAACTAATATCCACATCTGAACCACTACACATGGAGGGTATGATTTTCATACCCCACCAAAACTACCTACATACCCGCCCCATTACGGCACATGCGGGGCAAAGTTCCACCAAAACCGCACCACCCACTGCCATCCTTACTCTTTGTAACTATAGATGAATCAAGGCAAATGATAATAACTCTGTGTTCCTACAAATGTCCTTAGAGTGATTCAGAGAGGAGACTTCGACAATCAGTTAAGTTGATAATGAATATATGTGTGTGTTCTTAGGTAAATAGTGTGTCTGTTGCCTCTCTAGTCTTCTACTATTCATAGAGTTTCTGGTGAGATAGTATCGTGTAGTATATAATCCATGTTTTTGTGGTGGCAGTGGTCCGTGTTTTATGGATTGTGATAATGATGGAAGTCGGTGGTGGAACTATGGGGGTCGAGTCGGAGCGTCGCCCTGGTTATATTTCAACGATTAAAGGAGTAGTATGTTTATTGTCTTCATGCTCACTGGCTGAACGAAATTGGTAAGAGAAGTACTAGATTCCCCCAGGAAAATATTGACAGGTAAGAAAGTCTTCGTTCGTTAGAAATTTTTCGAATTTCAAAAGTTTTATTGTTGGAAGGATTGAATGAAGTTGCAAACGGTCGGGTTGATGAAGAAGAAGGCTTCTTCGAAATTAAAAGAAAAGAAAGGGGCTTAATTCTAATACTTAATCTTCCAAGTAAAATAACCGTAATGGTCCTATTTTTCAAAAATGAAAACAATACAATACATGCCCAAACAATAAAACAAAATACAAATTGGGTTGTAATGAAAGTCCTTCCAAATGATTTATTCAAGTAAAATTATGAATTAAAAAAGTTCCCCAAATCCTTTTCTCTTCAGCGACAAATTTATTCAATTAAAATAGTTTCACAAATCCCTAGTGTCAAGAAAGAATTTGTTTTGTGTTGAGATCATCTTATTAGGTAGTATTAATTTTGTAATGTGCTGATTGAATCTATTTCTATTGAATGGGGGGAAATTATGTACTAACATGTCCATTCTAAAATATTGGTCTGATTTCGCCATTGATGATCATTATGATGACCCAACGAACCAAATTCTTTAGCCATCATGTATTTCCTAGGTTCGCCAAAAGGTTGTCTTGCCCTCTGGGTTGTCACCTCTTTAATGGGCTTACTAAGTGGGCCTAGTATGCGGGCCATATATCAATAATCATTAAATGTTACTTTTAAATGGTATATAAAAATAACAAATAATATTGAATAAAAGAGAACAAGGACATGTTCTAAAATAATAATAATAATAATATAGTTATCATGGAGAGGGGGTAAATGAGGAATTTGAGAAAGTTGAGCAAAACTGAAAGGAAATGAACTCACTTGAAGGAAAAAAATGAACTGATGTTGTGATTTTTAAACGTGCATTTAAAATATTATCATTTTGGGAGCTATTCATGAAGTTAAATATTCAAAATATATATTTTCAATACAAAATAAAAGTAAATATTTGTACTATAGTTTTTTTAGAAAATGTTTTTATTATAGTTGGATATGATATATTATATTGTAGTATAAGATTATGTGCAGTGGGGGGTTCATAGTGGCTTTAGTTGTGAAATGAAACCAAACTGGCCAATGATTTCAAAGTGGTTGCAATTAATTTCAACCGACCAATGATTTCAGAAAATTGAAACCTAACCTAATTCTCATTCGCATCAGAAGCCACGTGAAGAGGTCATGCGCATCGGCGAGAGCTATTTTCTTTCTGCCGCATTGGCACGTGTCACGTCTTAATTGGAACACGTGGCAACCAGCGGTTCCCCCCTCCCCCCATTTTGCCCTGATTGAGACACGTGGCCCAATCATGTAGTGTCATGAGTCCCAACGATTTTTTTTTAAAAATGCTGAATTTTTCAAAATTGAAAATTAATTTATGTAATTTTTTTTAAAAAAATAAAAATTTAAATTCTATGATTTTTTAAAAAAGTAAATTAAATTTTAGGTCTTTTTAAAAATCAAAATTATATTATTTCAAAAAATATATGGTTCTTTTTAATTTGAGTTCATAAAATAAATTTTTAAAATGAAATTAAATTTGAAAAAATAAAATTCAATTCAAAAATTACAAGTGTATCATTAAATACATTTCAATTTAATTTGAGTAGGCAAATTTATTAAATTAAATTTTGAAGGTAAAATTAATGAGTAAAATAGGGAAAATCAAGTGGGATTAATGAAGTGATTTTATTCAACCATCGTGGAGGCAAAATATGAAGTAATTTCTTTTTGGTTTCATCTGATAAGGTGGAAATTAAAAATTGAATATTTAATTAATTGAAATCGTGTTTTTCACCCCTACACATGCTCTAACATGAAATGAGCCTAGTGGTACTCTATGACATGAATTAACGAGCCTAATGCAGTTTTGATGTTCCTCAATTTTGTTTGCATATCTTCAACATGTAACATGCATGGAGCTCAAATAATACTGAAACATCCACCCTCTTCTTAATTTTTCTTCTTCAATTCATACTTCCTCTATCTTTCTAATATTACATTTACTTTTTCACATTTAAATTTAGTAACTGCATATGTGTAAGGAAAATGAAATTTAGAAATGAAAATTCAAAATAAACAAATAAAAACAACACATTTCCTCTATCCCCGCATAAGGTTCCTACTTTCTATTTCTATCTTTTCCAATCAAAAATTCATATTTCTTTATTTGGATTGAAATTTGTGGCTGAAATTAGATAAATTTTTGCACGGACATTTATGCATGTTGACGTGACAGTAAAAGTGAGGAATTGAAATTTGATCAGATCATTTCAATTCCTCACTTTTACTGTCACATCAACATGCACAATTACACAAATATCCGTACAAAAAGATTATATGAACTTTATACTGAGATGTAGGGAGTAAGTTTAATGTTGTAATTGAAATGTAACACTCTTAATTAAATAGACTAAAATAATAATAAAAAATGTAACACTAAAAGTGAAATGAAAGAAGCAAAGGCATATGTATTGTTGGAGGTGCATGTAAGAGTATTAAGATGGAGATAATACAAGCAGGTTGGAATGGGCAATTTGTAGGGTGTCCTTCAATAATGTGGGATGGCTCCATGGAAGGTTCTTCACATGGGCTCCAGGTCCTCCACTTTTTAAAAAATGGTTGCATTATTAACAGATCAATCCCACTTTGGAGACCCCTATTTGCAATTTTTTATTTTGTCAATTAATTTTTCTTGGATTAGGTTATTCATCTGGCCATGTTGCTTGCATGTGGCATACAAAGCAAAGCAGGGTTTGGTAAACACAGACAAATCATTGCTCTCACTGCTTTTGTTTTCCTTTTTCTTTTCCAATTCATGGAGAAATTAAGTTCTTGTTGTCATATATTTTGTCATCCTCCTCAACATGTTGAGATTCTCTAGTATCTTGTTCTGTTGGGTTTGATTGAAATTTGATAACCCTTTTTTTGGTATGAAATTATTTGGGATTAAAGAGCTTTTCTTGGTAATCAAAGGTTGTTACAGTTACAGTTACAGTATGAATGAACTATGATCTAACCTGGAAGACATGTTGTAACATTTGTATAATTCATTTTATGCTTTCTCTGGGACCAACAATAATGGTGAAGCTAAGGATGAAGGGTTAGGTAAGCAATATCTGCAAATCCTCATAAAACCATATAATGAAACCAGTTTTTTGCTGTCCTCTTCTGTACTTAAATTTTAAGGAATTCTGAACTTTTTTTTACTCCCCTTGTCCCAGACTGAGTTGCACTTTTACTATTTGACAAGTTAACACTATTAAACTTTAACCACGTATTTGAATAGATATATAAAAAATATTATTATCATATCCAATATTGTTGGATTCGTCGTAACAAGTAGTTTCTAAATATTAACTTTTTATTTGTTGTTATTATACGTAGTTAAAAATATTAACGGTCAAACATATTTTTTGAAGACCGTGAAAAAAAATATATTCTATTCAGCTTGGTCGGGGACGGAGGGGAGTATATAAAAAACAAGTTGTTGATAAGTGAAATAATTTAACATTATACATGTTAGTCATTTACCATTTGAGCTAGTTACGTGGGATAAATTAACTTCAACACGCTTTTTTCACGTGTTAATGTGAAAGTATTTCCACAATATAATTCGGACTCAATTAAATGGAGGATCCCAACATCCCTTCAACTCAAAAGCGACTGATATCTCTAAATTTAACTTAGTTTATATTATACTCCCTCTATCCCAGACTAAAGCTCTATTTGGTAGAATTATAATTATAAGTAAAACTAATTTATTTTGAAAACAGAAGTAGACTAGCTTCTATCCCCCCAAAATAAATTCTACTTCCAAAATAAGCTATTTTTTAACAGCTTACCAAACATTAAAAGTGATTTGCTTATAAGTAAATCAGTTTAAAAGCTCTGCCAAACAGTGCCTAAACTTCACAGAATCTTTTTCACGATCTTAAAAAACACGTTTGACCGTTAATATGTTTAACTACGTATAATAACGGCTAATAAAAAATTGATACACTACATCACAAAGGGATATAAGGACGCTTATACAAAAAGCGTCCCAATAAATGTATACTAGGACGCTTATGAATTAAACGTCCCAAAATAGTGTGACACATGTTGAAAACGTCCTAATAGAGCATGTAATTAGGACATTACAAAATGACCCAGTATAAAAAAAACTGGGACATTTATAAGCGTCCTAATAGATATATATTAGGACACTTATAAATTAAACGTCCCAAGAGAATATAATAAGACGCATAAAAGCAACCCTATATCTTACTATAGGGTCGCTTAATATAGCGACCCATGATCTATAGGAACTAGCGATAACGGGTTGTTTAAGGGACGCTTTTAAAAGCGTTCTATCAATGCAAGCGTCCCAATACAAACCAATTGGGACGCATTTTAGCATCCCAATAGCCTGTTTGTATTGTAGTGTTCCATGTCATGACCTGAATGAATAAAAGTTACTAATATATCTTCCATTAGTTACTAATTAAATGCGTTGGTTTGTTACTTTTACATTTTATTCAGAGGAATGCTTTGCTTGGTCTCTTTAAATACATTATTTTGTGTTTCCTGACATTATTTTGTATTCAGAAAAATGCCTCGATAATAATTTGCTCACTGGATATTGGACTTAGATATTCTGTTTATCATTTAGAGAAAAGTGAAGTATAGTTCAATGTTATGTGTCGTATGTCTTCCTAAAGAGCATTCAATTTCTATGAAGAAGCTGTGGTTAAGATATCGGTATTTTTTGAGCTAACTGAATAGTTCTAAAACATTTTGGAAATCATTTTATTTTGAAATAGCTATCCTTTACCATTGTAGTCACCATCATTTCTGAACCTGAGTTTAGTATTGAAGTTTTTTGGACTGCTTAAGAAGTGATTTTTAAATTATTTTTTTTTTGCTTTTTTCTTATGTTCAGCATGGTGAAGAACGATGAGAGGATAAAGGAGCAGCAGATGGCTGCTGCTCGAGGATGAAGCCCCAACACTTTTGTTTGCTGGAGTTTAGTTGGTACAAGTTAATATCTGCACAACAAATAGAATTTGAAACACTTTCACCACAACTTAAAAGCACCTACAAATAAAAGTTTAAGCACCCATAAGTAAATGCTACATGGCTTCTCTTCAACTCACCAAGCAACGTCAATAAGGATTTTCCCCTTTAAAGCATTGAAAAAATGAATCTCATATTGCTACAATTTTACAACTGCAAATATGTTTAGTATTGCTACAAGCACCTATTGCCGCCTTTTTTATTATAATAATTGAACTTGGTACTATTTGATGGCTGTCTAGCACAACTCCTTGGTCTCACACAAACCCCTACTCTCACCTAATCCCTCCCTTATATATAATTACTTGTTTAGTACGATAATAAAACTAAAATTATAAACTAAATAAAAACACTTAAAAAGGAAGCACACGGACGTGCAGACCGTGGGCACATGAAACAGTCTATGCACAACCAATATATGCAGTTTGTGTGCCCCGTCGTATGGACACCCAACCTGCTGCAATTTGACATTTCAAGATTCAGGTCCTGTCTGGTCAGAAATTTGGTTTTTCTGGTATGGACTAGATGAACCGGTATATTATTTTTATGTATATTTTAAATGCTAGTAAATTAAGTTAATATACTAGTTTTGGATTTATTCATGCCACTAGTATTATTCTGTGGTGAACTTTTCTAATAACTTCTAGTTTACTATCTTCTAAATATGAAATATTGATTCAATTTTTTCCAACTCCAAAATTATTATGTAAAAAATAAATATGTATACACTAAATCGATCCAACCAGTCTGGACCGGTCCAATGCAGAACTATTCTGATCATGTCCTTGTCGTAAATATCCCTTAACTGTTCCAGATCATGGTCGAAGATTTTTTATCATTTATATTCTGATCCTAACAAGTTATTTTCTACTATATTAGAGGACTCTCAATTTATGTATCCTCCATGTACCATTCTCGAAATCCTACAAAAAGAAAGTTTAGGAGTTTAGGAGTATGTCACCACACTGTCACCCATAGGGTGAAGAGTACATAAGTTTTCTCAGAATCCTTAGCCATTAATCTCGATAAAACCACAAGAAGTATTCCATATGGCATTTGACTGATTAAATAATGAGGACTTGGCTCATGCTCACAAGACAGGAAATGGAGATCAAACTTACTACAAAACTAGATTTCAATTTTTTTTAAATTTCAGTTATTTTTTGTCGATTGTATCTTTATAATTAAAATTAATACAATTTGAAGCCAAAAACACCCCATTAAAATGATAATTTAATCAATATAAACAAATACCAATTTTGACCTTTAATTTTTGCAGTTGATAGAAAATATATTAGATTTGAGGATTTGACCTTCAAGCTAGGGCCTAATATATCGAAATGCCGATACAGTTCATCAAAGGTTTTAATATAGACACCGTCTACTATGAAAGTCATGCATTGATCTTTCACTGCCGAAATATTATGGAAAAAAGCTATCTAGCTATCAAACTCCAGTTTTATTTTTTTGTATAAAAAATAACGTCGTTGAGAAGTGGATGTATTAACACCATGAAGAATATATTGGTCATGTGATAACATGATGGATACAAACTAAAGTTATTTTGAAATCCAACATACATGGAGAAAGAAATTTAAAGTTTAGGATTGGAGGAGCTGGAGTCTCCATTATTTCCTCTTTAGATATCCTATCGTCTACCATATATATATATATATATTATTTATACATTTGATAAGATAATAAAGATAAAAGTTCAAATTTAAACAAAAACACTTAGCAATCACACGGACAAGCGGACCGTGGGTGCACGACACAGTCTGTTCACGACGCTTATGTGCAACATGTGTGCTCCATCGAACAAACACCCAACCTGCCAAAATTTAACATTTTAATATCATGTCTGGTATAGTTCAAAATCATATTTTTCTTGTCCCAGTCGGATGGACCTTTATTTTACTTTAATTTATATTTAAATTCTAAAAAATTAAGTTAATATACTAGTTTAGATTTTTTCATGACAACTATTATTATTTTTTATTGAATTCTTCTAATAACTTGTACTTTACTATGTTTTAAAGATAAAAAGTGATTCAATATTTTCCAAAAACAAAATTTTATGTAAAAATCATGGCATACTATAATCCTGTTCAACCGGTCTAGACCGGTCCAAACAGAAATTATTTCAATCATTTTATAGTCCTTAATATCCCCTAACATGTCTAATTACAGGTCCTAGATTTTTCTAGCATTCCTATTTTTATCCTAACCAAAATTGGTCTGTGGACTTTTCATTTACAAATCCACCATATTATTATAGAAATTCCACAAAAATAAAGTTTAGGAGTATCCCTTCACAGTGTCGCCTATCGGGTAGAGGGTACACTAGTCGTCATAGCTTTCTCAGTAGTTAAACGAGATAAAATCACAAGGAGCATACCATTCAGCAGTCAACTGATGAAATCCTGAGGACCTGGCTCCTTTTTACAAGACTAAAAGTGGAGATCACACTTATTAGACAACTGGATCTCATAGTTTTTAAAACCAAGGTTATTTTTCCTGAGTTGTAACTTTCGAATCTGAGTCAATTAAATTTATAGCCTAAAAACACCCAATTAAAATGGTAATTTATATAATTAAAACACATACCAATTTTTGACATTTAATTTTGCAGTTGACTAAAATATATAGTAGATTTAAGGATCTGACCTTCAAGATATGGTGTAAGCCACTGAAATGCCTAAACAATTCCATAGAGGTTACAATATATAGTACGTCGACTATGAAAGTAGCAACTTGATCTCTCACCGCCTAAAAAATATGAAAATATTATGAAAAGTTATAAGCCATCAAACTATCAACTTCCAATATTCATTTTCTTCGCATCCAAAAAATACGTCTTTGACATATGGATGTAACAACATCATGAAGCTTTTATTGGTCACCTAATAACATCATGGAGACTGACAAAATTTGTTTTGAGGCCAACATACATGAAGAAAGAAATTGAAATTTTGGGTTGGTGGAGCTGGATTCCCTACTATCTCCTCTCTAGGTATGCTATTGTCTACCACACACACACACACACACACATATATATATATATATATATACATATCTGCATATGTATATATTTACATATTTGTTGATATAATAAAGATAAAACTTCAAAATTAAATAAAAACACTTAGCATGCCAGTGTATGGAGGTGCGGACCGTGGGGTGCACAACATAGTCCGTACGTAACCCTTATGTGCAATCCCGAAGCCCCATTGCACGAACACCGAATATATCTAATCAGGTCCAAGATCAGATATTTTTGGTCCGGACCAGATGGACCGATATTCTGCTATTCTTTATACATTAAATTCTTATAAATAAATTTAATATGCTATTAGTTTGGATTTATTCAATACGCCTAGTATTATTTTGTTCTGAATTTTTCCAATAAATTACACTTCACTATCTTTTAAAGATTAATAAAATTGACTCAATTTTTTCCAACACCAATTTTTTTTAATGTAAAGTCAAACCGGTCCAACCATTTTGGTTAAGTATAATATAATCCGGTCCAACCATTTTGGTCAAGTCAAACATTGAAATTACTCCAATATTGCATTTGTCCTAGATATCCCCTAATCAGTTCAATTTGCGGTCAAATATTTTTGATCATTCCATTTCCTGTGCAAAACAATTCTAGTCCGGTATATCAGAGGATCCATTATTTACAAACCCCCATGTACCATTCTCGAAAATCCTAAAAACAACTTAGGAGTATGCCACAGTAACGTTGCCCATCGGGTAGAGAGTAGGCTAGTTTTTACTGCTTCCTCGGATGTTAGACAAGTTAAAATCACAAGGAGGATATCACTCATTACTTGGATGATCATATCGTGAAGACTTGGCTCCTTATCACTCAATAATTGATGGGCTTTTGACTTCACCTTCTCCCCAAGAATAATTGTTGGGGAGACTCTACATAGAAAATTTTACAAATGATATGATAAATTATCATAATTTTTAATTAATATTGACAAGATATAGGGTATAGTAGGGAAAATATGTATCCTCTACATGCACGCATCATGCACATACTTTTATTTTTTTAATTCGTTTGCGGAAAAAATTTAATACCAAGATCCAATCTTTGATAAATTTCTATTTGAGGGGTTTTAAATATTTTCTACAAACAATATAAGTGAGGAATAGTATAAATCGACTATATATTATGGACGTTCAAGGTTATGCATAATAACACAAAATAGCTTATGAAAAAGGCTTATACACAATAACACAAAATATATTAAGTAATTTAAATTATGTGGCTAATTCATCATGATGGATTTTTGCAGTAAACAATTGTCATTGTCTATTTCATTTGGAATGTTTGACGATTGGCCGCCTTATTATGTTAATTTCAGAAATGCAATTGTCGGGTTCTTATTGTCATTTGCTTATGTGAAGAGCAATTGACAGGTGCTAATTGTAAAGCGATTGGTTACGTTGATATGTTAGGTAAAATATGTTGTTAGATTTTACTATTTAGTAAGGAACAAAATCATTAGAATTAAAATCAAATATAAAGCATTAGCAATACTGTAATATATATATAGTTACATGTTTGATAAGATAATAAAAACAAAAGTTTCAAATTAAATAGAAACACTTAGCAAGCAAGCGCACGACACAATTTGTGCATGACCCTTATGTGAAGTCTATGTGCCCCGTACATCAGTTTGTACATGTTGGATTTGACTAATACATGTTTGTATGTGATGAATGCAGTGAGGTGTTGAACCTTGTTTTCTGTGCTGAAAAGATTGAACTCCGGGCGTCGAGGCTTAAAAACTCAGCTAGAAGAAAATGTGAAGTGGTGCTGCAAAATAATATCAAAGAGCAGATTCAATTAATCTAGTAGTATGAGATTTTGGTGCAGAAGGAGCGACATCAGAAGCATCGGTATGAGTTAATGTTGCAGAAAGAGCGACATCAGAAGAAGCGATCGAAAAAGCAGAAAAGCGATCGTAGATATGAATGGGAACATCATGGCATGAAAAACCCGCTGGAGGGTTACAGAAGGCTATGAAATCGAATGAAACTAAATTCGCTAAATACAGAGAGCGTGCTTAAGTGCCCGAGGAGCCCCTCTACAAAAACACTTAGCAAGAAAACACACAAACATAAGGATCGTGGGCGCACGATACAGTTTATGCATGACCCTTATGTGCACTATATGTGCCC
The DNA here is from genome assembly GCA_032355605.1 of Rubia tinctorum. NCBI lineage: Eukaryota > Viridiplantae > Streptophyta > Magnoliopsida > Gentianales > Rubiaceae > Rubia > Rubia tinctorum. The sequence continues at coordinate 382 of JAULKM010008626.1, read as the reverse complement.
CATTGCACGGACACTTAACCTGATGCAATTTGACGTTTCAAGATTCAGGTCAAGTTTAGACCAAAATTGCTTTTTCGGTCCAGACTTGATTGACTGTTACATTACTCTTATATTTGTTAAATTCTAATAAATTAAGTTAATAAAGGCTAGTAATGCTTAACATTTAGTAGGTTTCAAATAATTTTTGCAAATACGTAAGAATTGAGTTTGTATCCAGACTTGTGTTCTTGCGTATGATTTAGACTTATGCAGCTGCTGCTTTTGAGCTTCTTTTGAGCAAGGTGTTTGTGTAATTGTAATCTTTGTTGTGGATTGATCCTGAATAAGAATTGTTTACGAGGAATAAATTTAAATAAATAAAATTGATTAGAATTAAAACTAA
>JAULKM010008617.1:0-14925 GCA_032355605.1 Rubia tinctorum | reverse complement strand
AAAGGTCAAAACATGCAATTATTGGTGGGACGGACTAAAATAGAAAATATGCAATTACTGGTGGGACGGAGGGAGTAGGAATCTAGCAATACTACGTACTCCACGGAGGATTGATATGTTTACTTTTTATGATTTTTAATACTTATGTTTCACCGTAAATATCTCTGATTACATATTTCCATTATTCCACTAATTTTTATTTATTTATTTTTTTTACAGTTTTCAATGGTCATGATATTTGACCGTCAATATCCCTAACTACGTATAATAATTCTAAATAAAAGCAACAATATTTAGAAAATAGATATATATTAAGATGGATTTAAGAAGATCTCACATGATATTTTTATTATATATACATATATATATATATATATTTGTTGAAATTTAGGGTTAAAATTTATAAAATTTGATTTTGAAAAAGTAAATAACCAAGATTTAGTGGGACGGAGGGAGTATTACAATCTCTCATAAAAAATTATTTAGAAAATAGATGTTAAAGATGAATCTAACAATATTTCACATGATATTTCATCATAAATATATTAATTTATATTTAGAATCAAAATTTATCAAGTTTAACTTGGGTAAATTGAACATGTCAATACTCATGGGACAGAGTGAGTATAAGACCATGGACAATGGTAGAAACCGCTACAGGTTACTTACCAATTAAATATATTACTTTTTTTATTCGATCTCTTCCACCTAACTTTAAGAAACTGCTTAAGAAACCACTCATTTTCTTCTTCACAATAATAAGAAACCACCTTGTACTATTCATGGACCCCACTTGATTTTCTCTAACATTTTTAATTACATTTGTTCACCCAACAATAAGTTGAATGTGAAATTTAATAATACATTATAATTTTTAAAATTTCATTTCATTTTTTATAAATTAATTTAATATTTTGTGAATAATTTTTTCCATATTTTTACCAAAAATAGTGATTTTTAAATAAATTTTATAGATTTATTTTTAAAATCAGATTTTTTTAAAGAAAAAATCCCTCCAATGAAAAAAAAACTGCATGGGCTGGGACACGTGGGGCCAATGCATGGCTGCCACGTATCCCAGTATTGGTAAAAAAAGGACCGCCGGAAGCGGCCCTAGCCTCACATGGGCTGCTTTTGTTTCCGTCCCCACACCGATTTCTTAGTAAGAAATCGGGGACCGATTACTTAATAAAAAATCGATTTAGAAACCACCACTGTGAATATTTTTGGTTTCCAAAGTTGTTTCTTAAAATTCATAAATCACCATTGCCCATGCCTTAACACGGTTGTACTGACTGTAAGATGACCTTTGGTCACATTGAGTATGCGGGAATTAAGCTGCTGGATTCTTATTTTCTTTAAGTTCCGGTCAGGCACCGTTTTGATAGAGATCACATGAGGAAACATTAAAAAAAAATTAGGGTTTTGTGCTTTTTTAACAAACAAGTTGGGGAGACAAGATCGGTTTAATATATGGAGGTTGAAAATTAAACGTAATTTTGGGTGGTCCAACATGTTAGTAGCTCATAACCGAGAAGATTCAAAATTAATGAGTCTTAGAATTAGGGAAAATTTAAAATTGGTTTCTATCCCTTTCTAGAATATGGACATTAGTATAGAGTTGTGAAGACGTCTAGATAATTAATTGTAACCTTTCGAATAGAGTTGGATGGTAAGATGTTAGCCACTCGTTGGATAATGACACTGGTATAAATAGGGATAGAGTATTAGAGTTTCTATCAAACCAAAACGATAAGAAACTTTATTCCTATACAAATAGCCTACTCCTCCAATCTCCCCTTTTCACCCAAACTTTCTAAACCATTCTTCACTATTTCAAAGTTTCCTTCCAACAATGGATGGGTGGTAATTAGGCAAATGGATTGAATGTAGATTGGATAATATTAGTAACTAAAACATATGAATATTGCTAGTTTTTAGGACGACTAATAAATGGGGCAGGTCATAAATCATTCAGGTTGAAACTTGCTGGTCAAACGTCACTCTAGTCGCAGATTTCAACATATATGGATTGAGATATAACTTGAAATTTGTTTGTACTCCCATCTATTTTTTAATGGAAAAAATTGTATTTTCATATGCCTATGAAAATACGCTGTTAAATTAGAATTATAAAAAAGTAAAACGTTTTAGTTGCAATATTAAATTTTTATTTTGCAACGTGTATTAATTATAAGTTGATGACTCGCAATCCAAAAGTTTTTTTTATGATTTTAGTTGCATATTAAGTTTTTAATATTACAACTAAAATCTTTTATCTTTTTATTATTCTAATTAAACCCCATCTTTCCATAAGCCTATGGAAAGACGAACTTTCCCATGACTTTGTATTTATGTTTATTCAATAATATATAAATGTGTGTGTATATATAATTATAATAAACTTTTAAAATAAATCTCAACACATAAATAATTATTTTTAAATAATTTTACTGTATTAATTATTTCATTTCGTAACTTATATGGTTTTTCTTAGATGAATTAAATTTTAAATAAAATTCTTTGTTACCAATTTAAATGTACAACACAAAAATCACATAAAAATTAATTCTGTTTTTTTAATTAACAATACCACGCAACACACAGTGAAATTCCGCAATTACCTTCAAAATGAAATTATTTAAAACGGATTGTGACCGTAGAGGGCTAATATACTCTCATTTGGCCAAAAATAAATTTGTTAAGTGAATTCTAGTACAAAGATTGTATAGAAAACCTATTTCATATTTTTAAATTATGAAACTGAATCAATAGATTGGTTAGCGTGAAAGAATTGAACTTTCTTTTTTTCTCTTTAGAGATTATTTATGAGCAACTAAATTATGCATGAGTCCATCTCTTGAAAGGCGATCTTTCCATAAAATATGGAAAGACCAATGTTTAAACTGCAAATGAGAAGAAATTAAGGTAAAATTTTTGGGTGGAATTAATCGAGTCATAAACTTAATAACTACTACACATTACATAATAAATTTTTAATATTGCAACTAAAATCTTTTACCTTTTTATTATTTTTATTAAACTCATTTTTCCATAAACCTGTGGAAAAATTATCTTTCCATAAACCTATGGAAAAATGATCTTTCCCAAAACTTTGTCATTATACATAAACATCCTATTCTAAAACTGAATTAGAAGATACATTATATACCACCATTTCATTTATTGAAATTCAGTGAATGCTAAAACTCCATCAACTTAAACTGTTAGGGTTGAAACTCCGGCAATCCATTTGAATAATTAGGGGTGTCTTACCGAGAACACACAGATTTTGTATCACCAACAAACCACTGCCACAAGAACCACCACGATTGCAGTTTCATTGAACACCTACAAATTGAAAAACCGTAGTAAAATCCATCAATACAGTCTGATGATGTAGAGTAATCTCTATTAAATAATTGTTCTAAGATTCCCAATTTATAACAAAAATGTGAATTGAAACCTAGATCTCGGTATTATAAAAAAAGTGAGGATAGTAACCACTAAACTAAAATCAATGAGAGAAAGAGTGGAATTTAGTCAAAGAGATAATCTTTTGTGAGCTAGCCTAAATTTTAATCGGAGACTTTTCTGTAAAAATCAACACAAAACTTTATGTTTGCCAATTATTTTGATTGTAAACTTTATTTGATTGAAAATAAATTTATTAAATAAATTTAAAAGAACTTTATTATACATTTTGATTGCAAACTTTATTTGCAACTTTTAAAAAGAAATTCATCTCAATCAAAATATTTTATAATTGTAATGATATGTGTCTAAACTTTAGTGTGTCATAAAACAATAGTTGGTGCTAGTAAAATACGTGACGAAATCCCTTCAATTAGATTTTAGCATGTTCTCCTTCCATTTCACTATCAGTGGTACATTTTCATTTTTGGCTTGTATCCTTTATATTGACACATTTTTTATTTTGTCAAAATTAATTTAATTTCATTTACTCATTCTATTTTTTACTTTCTATATCAATTTCATCTACTCATTTTTTTTAAATCTAAATCTAAGCAGCTGAATCTATGATGCCAATTTTACTATATAGCTGGGGAAGTTTTAATAGAATATTAGATAAATTAGAATCAGGTTAAGAAAGGAATACTCTTTCTGATTGGTTTTGTACATATCCTTTTCCATATCTGATTCTGCCTTGTATACCCTTTGTACTCAGTATATATATGAATACACACAACCACAATTATTTGTGGGTTTTACATTCTATCACATATGAAAAGACGGGTTTGAATTATAATTTTTTTTATGCAACATGCAGTTAATATATATTTAATAACCCAATTAATGCAACTCAAAAATTTTATCTTAATTTCTTCTAATTTACAATTTAAAACTTGGTCTTTCAAAGACCCACTCATAAAATGTTATGGAAATATCGTTTTTAAGAGATTAACTCATAAAATATTATATTATTATATTATTATAAAAGAAATTTAAAAATTCTATTGATGCACGTCCATTCTACTAAGTTTTGTAAACTGTTAGCATCTGAATGACGACAACGTCATACAATTAACGTTTGAAAAGGCGGAAATTAAATGTAGTTTCATTCAACTTGTCTAGATGTTTTTGATTTTAAATGGTTCTAAATAAATAAATTAAATTTGATTACACGTTTATTAAACAACAAAAGTACCGGGCATTCTCCCTTAAATATATTATTAATCATTTTTAAACACGCCTTTAGAGGGTGTTAGTTACATCAAATAGACTTAGTCTTTTTCAAGAAGGTCTTATATTTGACACAATTATTTTTACAGTCAAATTATACGCACTAAATTAATATAAAAAGTTAATTTTTACTTAGTCTTTTTACTTATTTTTACTTAGTCTCTACCGTACATTGGGATCATTGGGGGGAAAAATTTCACTGTAGTAAATTAAGTCTATTTAATTTAATTTAGTAAAAATTAATTTGGTAAAATTTAGTGTATTATTATTATTTTCATTTTTAAAAATTTACTTCAGTTGAATTTAATTCAACAAGAAAAAGAAAAATAAGACCTAACTATTTAAAGAAAATCTCATGTTAGACCGACTAACGACTAAACCAATCATGAAAAACTATTTAATTAGTTATACCTTACGATGTATTTTAAAAAAATAAGCTATAGGAACATCGTTGTAATATACAAAAATAAGCATCAAATCATCCCATTCATTACAATAATTATAAAATAACCATATATATTGCTATGTTATTTTACGATGCTAGTCTACATATTTTAGTCAACTTAATAGCTAGAAACTTTACTTGCACTTAAAATTATTCCATCCTAGTATTTAATTAATCAAAAACTGTTTTCTTATACTCTTGCGCTTCAGTTAGGACGTAAGAGTTGTAAATTTTATATATTAGTCAGGAAGAGTTTATTATTACCGATATTCCTTTTTCTGACGTATAATATTCCACGAAGCTTTATTAATTATTACTTACTTATACAAGTTACTCCTATATATTATTAAATGTAATATTAGAGCTAAAAAATTCAGTTGGTGGATCGTCTCCGAGGTTTGACATTCAGTTCTGGGGTTCGATTTCTCACTTCTTGACTGCTGGCTAAGTGCTGGCAATAAATAAATAACTAAACATAAAGAAAAATGTTTATCGTGGTTTAGAAAAGATTAATGATATACTCAAGAATTTTTTTATCGTGGTTTTGAAAAGATTAAGGATATTCTCAGTGAAACATTAAATTGCGTGATGTGTCATTAGAAAAGTAACTAATATATCCATTGTTAGTTACATTTTTAAGGAATGTGATTAATGATTTGATATTTTCATTAATGACACATCACTCAATTTGATGTTTCGATATGAATTTTCGTTGAGGGAATCATTACTCTTTGGAAAAATATTGATTACCAACTAAGACTCTGTTCTTTATATCTTACTTGGATTTCAGTTCAGTTCAAATCAGATCAGTATATTTATATTTATTTTCAGTTCAATTCAGTATATTTATATTATTTCTGTTCAAAATATTTATACTTATATTAGTTCATTAACTACAATCAATAAATAAAACTAAAATATTAAGATAATTAAAATTGAAAAATAAAATATTACAAGTCCAAATTTAAAATAAGAACAAAACTAAAAAAAATGTTTGATATGAGAATTTTCATTTTTGATATGAAAGTTCATGTTATCCAGAGTTAATCTGCATTTCAGTTCAATTCAGTTCATTTGAGTTCAGATCAGTTTAATTCAGTTCAGTTCAACATGGATGTTCATAATGAAATTTATCTTAATTTTGTGATACTGTTACTATTTTTCAATACACATATTTTTAATTCAGTTCAGATTAGTTTAGTTCAATTTTGTCACACTGTTACTATTTTTGATAATGTTTGTCTTTTTACATTATTTTAAAATGATTTAGAATTTTATTTTGGTTAACAAATATTTTTTAAATTTAGTTTTAGTTTTCATTACAGTATATTTAAACTTATTTCAATTCAATTCAGTTCAGTTCAGTATATTTATATTTATTTATTTATTTATGTTCAGTTCAGTATATTTATATTATTTCAGTTCAATTCAAATCAGATCTGATCAAGTCCAGAGAACAGGTACTAAGTTAGCTAGTTAGAAACAAAATGAAGCAAAATGAAGCATAGTTAGAAATGAAAAAAAACTAATTTAGAAATGGATTGAAATGAAGCAAAATAAATTAAATGAAAATTAGTTATAATATAACTGAAATAATGTAAATTTTATGAAATTAAAATTAATTAAATTGAAATGCAATTAAATTAAATTAAATTAAAAATAATGTGACATGACCATTCAAATCTTTTGTCATCTGTATGACTCATATATTGTTACAGCATTCGATCAATCATATTATAACTATTTCCGAACATTTTTTAGGAAAATGAAAACATGATAGTACTAATACAATGTAAAATTATTAATGAAACAGGATTATAATACCTTGAAAAAATAAAGTATTTTCCATATATTACGAAATGATATATAGAATATATCTTCTTTTGAATTTGATTTTCTTTGGACGGAGAATCTAAGGTAAAAACCTATTAAATCATTATTTTATGTGCAGTATTAGTAGATTACTTCCTTTGTCATTTATTATCTCCATGGTTAGATAGAGTTTATTTTTAGAGATGGTCACCTGTGAGACAGTATAAAATTTAGTCAGAGGCTTTTATGCAATTCTATCTATATTCTATCTCCAGAAATCTATTTCTAATAATTTTACAGGGATCTATCGCTAATATTTTTACAGGGACCTATCGCTAATATTTTTTCAGGGGTTTTTTAGTTCAATTTGTTCTCATCATTTTCCCGCCATCTTATAGCCTGCAACAAAGTTAAAAAATCAATTTTTTTAAAAAATGAAAAAAAAATATGATCATCGAACTGAAAAATTATAAACATCAACAAAAAATAGCAGAACATCACGAAAAATCATAAAATATCAACTAAAAAATTGTAGCAAAAAAATATATTAAAAACAAATAAAATAGCCAAATATATATATTAAAAAATAAAAAATGAAAAAAGCCGACTACAACTAACAAAACAATCAACTAAAAATCATAAAAAACATAAAAACATCAACAAAGTTTCAATTATCATTTTTTTAAAAAACTACAAAAATCAACAACCAAAAGCTAAAAACATAAATTCCTATGGCCTAAAATTAACCCAAAATGAAAAAAAAAGTCAACATAAGAAAAAAAACACTTGAAAAAAATCAATCCATGTCACCCATAATTACAAACATCAACTCGTATAACCTAGAAATCACCAAGACAATGAAAAACATCAACACGAGAGAATAAAAATAACAAAAAAACAAAAAACTACAAAATATCGACTCATATCAACTAAAACTCACCTGAAAAATGAAAAATATCAACATGAGGGAAAAAAACTAAAAATATCAAAAAAATACGGTACCTCAAGAGTATAAATCATTCTCTTAAAATTATAAAATGTCAATTTTTTTTAAAAACTACAAATATCAACCTATATCACCAAAAATGTACAAACATCAATTTCTAACACCTGAACCTCATCTGGAAAATGAAAAACATCAGCATAAAAAAATGACACAACAAACATCAACTCCTATTACCAAAAGCTTAGCCGGAAAATGAAAAATATCATATAAGGAATTTTTTTTATAACTACAAATATCAATTCATATCACCAAAAAAACAACTACAAAACATTAACGCGTATCAATTAAATCTCACCCGAATAATGAAAAATATCAACATAAGAGGAAAAAAATTACAAATATCAATAAAAAGCTACAGTACCTCAACAATAAAAACTCTAAATATCAATCCATATCACCCAAAAAACTACAAAACATCAACATATCAATTAAATCTCACCCGGATAATGAAAAAAAAATCAACATAAGAGGAAAAAAACTACAAACATCAACAAAAAGGTACAATACCTCAACAATAAAAATTCTTCAAAAACATAACCTGGTGGGATTTGAATTCAGGTCTTTAACCTCAAAGCACAGAGCAATAACAACTACACCAAAGACTTTAACTGAACAAACACTTAGTCAAATAATATTAAACCTCAATATATACATCAAGAACATAAATTGTTCAGAAAAAGGTCACATAGAGATTCGAACTCAAGACCTCAGCCTCAACAACAAGAACAAGAGTGCTAACCACTAAACCAAACAAACATTGATGACAAAATCTTCAGTCAAGTAATTTTAAAACCTCGGCAAGTCTTTCAAAAAAAAGTAGAACGCGATATTAAACCTCACCGCTCATACGCTGAATCTCAGTCGACGCCTATGCGTCATCGTCGTGGCAGCCGTTCGCGCATGGTTGCACGCACATCCTTCTTCTTCACCGATCCACTCGCCTGAAGGCAAATGGAGCGCCTCGTCGTTGCCTGAAAACTACATCAGATCGCCGTCGTCTGAAGTAAAACCGCAGTCGCAAGGCCTCGCCGTCGTGGTGGAGTCGTCACCGTGGATCCATCGCAGAAGCGAGTTGCAGAGGCCGTGGATCCGTCGCAGAGGCAAGTTGTAGACGTCGTGGATCTGTCGCCTTACCTTGCCGTTTGCATCCCTAGCGGCGTCGTCGACTAACCCTAGCGTTGTCGCCTTGCGTTGTCGCCAGTGTTCAATTTCGATTAGAATTGCTCCGCCGCGCCGGAGCAATAACCACTGTCGTGACAAGAAGAAGAAGCACGACAGCGGCGTTGAGACCTAGGGTTTCGAAGCGTCAAATTATAGAGAACAACAACACGATAATTCTGGTCAGAATCCATCGATATGCGACGGAGGCGGCGGAAACCGGTAGAAATTTGGCAGAATCCGGTGGTAACCGTCGGCCAGAGGCGGTTACCGATCGGAGGAGGAAGGAAAAAATGAAAATTCTGATATTTTTGTGATATATATAGTATTTTGATAATTGCACATTAGTTCCCTAGATTTATTAGTATATTCTAAGAAAAACCCCATCCCAAAATTAAGATATATACTAATTGCATAACAGAACATGCCTAAAGTCTAGTCGGTATAAAACAAGACTTTGTTTTTTATTAGAGGGATAAAATATTTATTTTTCCACCTTAGGGACTAGGGTCAATTTCTTCTGATTAGTGTTAGGGAAAAAAGGGGAAAGGAATGTGAAATGTGACACCACAGGCTGACTCCCCTTCTCTGTGAAGAGTTTTCCCTCAATGGAATTATTAACGTCTCCTATAAATTTAAGCCACCTTTGGCTTTCATTTTTATTCAAGCGTTGCAATACCATTTCTCTCCCCATGCTATGTCCTTCTGTTAACTTTTAAGTTATCTTAACCTTTTATTTAAAATCAATTGATAAATAAGAAGAGTAACTCGAGAGATTATATATTGAATACGGAGTATAAGATTTATCTTCTCTCTTTAACAAAGATTTATGTACTCTTCTTATAAATAGAGGGAGAGTTAGAGTTGATTGGTGTGAATTTGGTAGACATATGTTCTGGTATATGAATCACCATTCTCCATCTGTAATTTGAATTGGGTGATTCTGCGTGACGTAATGCCCGACATATGTAATCTTTCTGGCACTTGTGGATAGTAAAATTAATCTATTTCTGCTCAAGGAGGTAGTCAACATGTTTGATGAATCGCGCTAAATTTTGTGTTCTCTTTTTCTTTTTCCTTTTTTTCATCTTGAGCTGTGTAAGGAAATTAATTTTCCTAATAAACTTTTAAAAAATACAAAAATAATAATTCATGCGCCAAAGATTAAAAAAATCAAAGGGTAGTAATCTTTTTGTCCCAAAACATAATTTCATTAGTTAGTTCAAAACGATATTAGACCCTACCCAAAACTCTACTTATGAAAAAGTGTAGTATACAGATGTGTATATATATTTTTTTTACATAATAAGGATAAATTGATAATTTCTATTTCAAAACTTTGGTTTTTTCGACTTGGCAACTGCCCACCTTTAACCTAACATAAGTATATACTAACATGCTTCTACTGTCATAATTATCGACTAAAAGTATAGTCTGAACGTAACCGTTTTCCCAAGAATAATAGATTCACAACTATTATTTTTTTTCTCTCTACATATACATCAGCTCTGCCATTAACTTACATTTGTGATGAAGTCAGGGAATGAATTTCAAAGTACATCCATTATTTGCAGTGCCAATTAAATTTCTTCAGGAATGTAAATACTCCCTTCCCTTCCCCACCCCTTCCTACCCGTCGAATCCGCATACTTACTAGTCAAAGTTGTCGAACTTTGACCACATATATATTTGAATAGATATATGAACAATAATAATATTGTATTGGATATCGTTATATTCGTCATACCATGTAGTTTCTAAATATCAATGTTTTATGTAGCATCATTATACATAAATACATATATTTACTGTCAATAATATTTTTTGAAGATCGTGAAAAAGATTCTGTGCAAATTTCCCTCAATACATTAATTGTGTATGTAAAATCACTTTGATTTGCAGCAAACAAAATTGTGACTGTGTTTCAGAAATTTAAAAAATGTGACTGTGATAGTTGTGAACGCACCATGCATCCGGGTAACATGGTGCACATATGATGGACTATTGTATTATAATTTATACCATTACCAAGATCCATCCTAGGTTATTGTGAAATTATACTACCCCTGTTTCATTGGATATGACATCATAAGCGTAGATGCTTAGATTTAAGTGAATAAAATCCATGGATGAAATTGAATTTATAAATTGAAAAGTAGAATGAGTGGATGAAATTGAAGGAATTTTGTCATAAAAGAAAAGTATCCAAATTCATAAAAACAACCAAAAATAAAGAAAGTGCCGCACATCCAATGGGAGAAGTACTAAACTACTATTACTCCTAAAGAGTTTCTTTTCCAAGATCTCACGATGCCCTTGCCTTTTTTCGTCTTGTTTTTCTTAAACAAGTGGTTGACAATAACATAGATTTGCTCGAACTTTACTAAAAAAAAGTGTTTGATACGTGATTTTTTTTTGCATGTATAAGAAGGCAGCTTTTTATATCAAAAAAATTAAGGAAAATAATATTTGGGTTGATTTTGAACTGTTTTTTAGGTTTAATAATTGGATTTCGTATTGAAGAATTGTTTTAAAATTAAATAGTTAATATAAACAAGAAATAAGAGCATTTCCAATGCTACGAGGATTGTCAGTGTATATTGTGGACACGTACCAAATTATTATATGATTGTGGTGAGACATATTTCAACCGTTTAACGTCAAAGAAAATAACCAACAGTTAACCACTAAACGTTGTTAGTAAAACAGAATCCAAACTAGAATTTAAAAACTTGTACAAGATATTCCACTAAACGTTGTTAGTAAAACAGAATCATCCAAACTAGAATTTAAAAACTTGTACAAGATATTTCCTCCATTTCTAATTAACCGTGAATTGTGTGGAGAGATTTGAATGCCTATAGTAAAAAGATGGGTAAAATATAAAAAGATGGGTAAAATATAAAAACTAGCCCAATTATATTCTGAAAGTGCGATCCTAACCCTAAGTTTTTGAACAATTGTGCAGATATACCCAAATTGCACTATTTCAGCATTGACTAAACGAGTTCAATCATTGACCATATATGAAAAGATAAAAATACCCCTGGCTTGAAAAGTATTTTTTGTTGACAAAACTACCCCTTGCTCGCCACTACCTCTGGGCCTCCGCAACTGGCGCTGCTTCTTCGCCTTCGACACCGCCACTTCTTTGCCACCCCGGTCGTTGCTCCGCCGCCACCACCAGCCCGTCACCACCCAGCCCTAGCCCGCCACCACCTAACCCCAACCCCAACGTTGAAGAAGATGACCGCGGTGGAGGAGGAGGACATCGCAGTCGAAGAAATGGTGTCATATCTCTTCTTCTTGAAAGAAATGGCGACGCTTCTTCTTCAAAGAAATGGTGTCGAACAAATGGTGGTGGCTCTTCTTCTTCATCGAAGAAATGGTGACGCAAGCGGTGATGAAGGAGAGAAGAGGAGGGGTGAAAAGTAGGTTTTATAGTCGGGGAAAAATCTTGGGTCTAAAGGAATAAAGGAAAAATGATAAGGTAAAATAGTCCTTTAGGCGTTTCCTATTTTTTAAAATAATAATTAAAATAGGGATATATTGGTGAATTCGTAGAATACCGACCAAATTCAGGTTGTCAGGGTTAGATTGGCTCTTTCGACCAAAACATAGAGTCATTTTAGCACTTAACTCTTAAAATATTAATGAACAGAGAAAAGACGTTCACTTCACTACTACAAACTAAGACTAATGTAACACTTTAAAAGTGTTGATGGAGGGTACTAAAAATGTCAAGTTGGACCTATTGCAACACTTTTACAAGCATTACGTTAGGTGATGTTGCATTTGATCTAACGCAACATTTTTCAAGATTTATGCAACATTTTTTAAAGGTATAAACAACGCTTTATAAGTAATTGTAATATTTTAATAAGTGTTGCTAGAAGTGTTATTTTAGCTCTAATTTATATTAATATTTTTTTATTATAAAAATTAGTGTTCAGCATAAACTGCACACAAAAAATTTCACGGTTTTCAAAAAATATTTTTAACATTAATATGTTTAACTACGTTTTATAACGACAAATGAAAAGTCAATATTCAGAAACTATTTATTACGATTAATCCAACAATATCACATACGATAATATTATTGTTTACATATTTATTCAAATATGTGATAAAAGTTTGATAATATTAATCGTCAAATAGTAAGCGAGCAGTTTATGTTGGGGGAATGGATGAGAAAGTAAGACAAGAAACAAAGAAAGTTTTAAAAATTATAAATAATACCCTATATTATTTTTCATCTTTAAACAATTGTATTTAGACCCTACGATCTCACCATAACACTTTGTGAGATTGTTTCACCCAAGTTTTTGTAATTATAAAATTAACTATCAGATCAGACACCATAAGGCTACAATTTCCAATGGGCAGTATTGAGATTCTACACCTTGAAGTGCTACTGTTTCCTAGAATTACATCTTCTCCGATCGGATTTTGTACTATCTGCCATTTACATGGTCCACAAGGAATTTTAAATTAGTCATTATTAATTGTTTCATACCACGAAAAGCTGTGTGATTTGAATATTGTACCATTCCATAATTTATAGGGCAGACAGAGTACCAATTCATCAACGAATTTGCTATAGTATTTTACATATACCACCTTCAAAGATTGAATAAATATCAATCAACCCTCTCATGAAACAAAAATAGTTCAAGTTTTTGTAACATTCAATTAATTACTTTCAAGTAAATAACCTAGTGTGTCTTTCCAAACTTCGTGAAAAAATGTGACACTTATTACTCCCTCCGTCCCATTTCAAGATTCATCTTTTGACTTTTAACAGTTGACTTGAAAAATGTTTGATCATTAATATCTTTCATTAATGATAATTAAAACTTGTGAAAATTTAATATTTTGAAAATATATGTTACAATGAATTTAACAATTTATCACATGATAGAATTTATACTTATATACCAATTCAATTTTAAGGTCAAAAGTTAGGAAGTTTTGACTAAATGAATAATTAAATTGCAGATTAAAATGGGACGGGTATTAAATATACAAAACACTCCTTCTTCTCCCTTAAATATCTTTTATATAGAGTATTTTTTTACTATTTAAAAATGATTTTAAATTGTTAATATCTTTTAAAATATGTGTTACGAAGTATGTAGTAAGATCTCACACAATAATATACTATATATCTATAAATTTTTACAATCTAAACTAATTAAAAGTTATTGATAAATAGTAGAGTATGATATTATAGGGACATAGATGTATTAAATTTATGGGAAAGTTTTGGGAAAGACTATGGCCCTGTCCAGTTTAGCTGAAACGGGTATGAGTTGAGTTGAGCTGAAGTTATTAAGGTTGAGAAAAGTTGAGAAGAGTTGAGTTGAGTTGATTGGAGTTGTGATGAATTGAGAAGAGTTGAGAAAAGTTGAGAAGAGCTGAATTGAACTTAACTGAGTCAAACTGAACTGAAATAAATCAAACTAACTGAATGAAACTGAACTGAAATGAAAAAACTGAACCGAACCGAATCAAACTAAACTGAACTGAACAAAAATGAACTGAACTTCATCAAAATGAACCTAACTGAATAAAGCTGAATTGACATGAATCAAAATGAACTAAAATGAAGCAAACCGAAGTGGATTTAGTCCAACAGAACATGACTGAAGTAAACTGAATCAAACTGAATCAAATTGAACCTAACTAAATCAAACTAAACTGAACTGAATAACACTTAACTGAACAAAAAATAGTTAAAAGAAGATAACGCCTAAATTATTAAATATTAATAATTAATAACTATTAATTAATAATA